>JAIXMF010000199.1:0-24579 GCA_025201365.1 Syncephalis plumigaleata | reverse complement strand
TTATTGATTTCGAATCGAATAGATAGTTCCAGTGGCCATAGCAGCAATGAATGGATGTGAACTAGATGACAATAGTCTCCATGTTATTACAGCCATGATACATGGCATATTGATTGAAGGCATGAATACATTAAAAGGATTAGCACCACATCAAGCATCACCTGCCGCGATAGCCAGTACTGCTACTACGAGTACTATGATCAAAGGTAGCATACACGTACATACATGCATACATATATATATACATAGCAATCTAAGAATACTATACCAATATCTTGACAGGACAATTCATGGAAATATCACCGATGGAACCATTGAATAGTGTATTGGGTGAAGAAAACATCAGTATTAAAGGAAGTCAACGTTACGCGGTAATGCAGAAACTCGCACAGAGTGAAGAGGTAGGCAACGCGTATGTACTGATATATCGAGTAACATCGCTGGTATAGGCAGCTCGTGTTGTACATGATCGTGCACAAAAGAACGACAACAGGACAACTACTGTGGTGTGTATTGCTAATGCAGTCACTGCCGGTGAAGCGGACAATACACTAAACGAAGAGCTCGAGGAGGAGTGTCGTCGCTTTGATGTCATAACTCGTATTCCCATTAAAGTTGACAACTACATCGCTGGTGCCGCCTATATATTCGTGCAGGTTGATGATGTGTCTGATGCACAGCAAGCGGTAAAGATGCTCCATGGTCGCTGGTTCGGTGGACGACAGTTGGCGGCCGACTTTTACAACCAGGGTGCGTTTATTCGAGACAATCATTGATTAGCTATGTAGACATCAAGGAATAATAAAGTGAATATCTCAACTTGGTACACTTATACGACATATGTTGCCACGATGTGTAGCCGACCAAGTAGTCCATAGAATGATGCATCATTAAACATTACCTACAATGGAGTGTCAATTACAATGTGGTATACCTTTACAGCTGGTGATACACTACTGGTATATGATGTGCTAGATGTCGTAGTAACTGATCGATATGCACTAACCTATTGAATGATGATGGATTTGATGATAAGCTAATGTCTAATAAAAAGTATTAGTAGTGTGATATGAGTGCATTGTACTTACTTGAATCGTTTGCTTTTTAGATATGACCAAATGTAAACACGCTTAGACAAGTGTATACAGGAGATTATGAATATTTATTGACAGGAAAGCAAAACAAACATATTTGATACAGATGGCCATACATGGCGCATATTGAATGGAATAGGAAAAGTGTGGCAACGGCCACATTGTTGGTATAACCCGATAGTAGTAGTAGTAGTAATAATAAAAACCTAGTAGTAATGTTAGTTATTGTATTAGTAGTGTATATTAGTGTTGACTTACCTTATTATTATTATTATTCATCGGGTATCACACGACGCACGCGACGATCATGCTTGCGTTGTGGTTTGTCTGGTTTGGCCGACCCTACCGAACCAGACTTGGAGGGAGAGGGGGTGGTAGGGGAAATGGGAGGAGAAGGAAGATGAGGGCGGGAGGTGCGGGAATTGCGGCGAGAGCGGAGAGGAGGACGGCTGGGTCGAGCCGTGGTGTTAGGTTTAAAGATGATCGCCAATGGAGCGATGTCCCGTTGATATTGGACGTCTTCCATTGGCGTGGGGTATTGTTGGAGGAGGAGGAGGAGTGGTAGTGGCGGATGAAGCAGAAGTCGGGGATAGGAGAGGGATTTAAGATATAGAAAGGATCAATATGAGGGAGAGAGGTAGTAGCGAGAGCGGGGGAGGCGTAGCGCCGATGCGGCTTAGGCGCTCGCGATTCCACTGGCGCCAGAGCTTTTTGCGCTCAATAGCGCGTTGTTTGATGCGCTGCGCAATACTGAGCTTGCGCTCAGGCTCGAGACGACGAGTCTTTTTATGCACCGAAGTGCTTTTTAGTTTTAACTCAATTTCGGAGTGTGATCGCTTACGAACGATCATTGACGCGGATGTCGCTTCTGAATTATAAAACGGGCGTAAGCCCACCATACCACACTAAGTGTGACGTATTAGTAACGCGTTTCAACTGCTAGTGCCATAATCACTTACCGTGACGTGTGGTGGCACAATGTTATTGCCCTGTGCACCGTGCACAGATGGCATAAAGATGGATTGGTAAGCTGAAAACATACTGCAGATGAATACAGGTAGATGCAGATGGATGCTTGTACTATCAATTAATTAGAACAGCGTGAGTAACATAGAACAAGTATGTAGTGGGGAGAAGCACATATGGAGTACATACAATAGAAAGTATTTGAGAAGAGCGCTTGCAGTGTAAATAGCATAGTCATGCACACGAGACTATTACACACGAGAGAACATACAACGGGTAGAACAGAGACGAATACGTACAGACAACATACAAGGGAGATACAGCAGCAACATAATCAACAATATACTTACCAGTTATGGTTTAGTAAGCTACAAGAAAACAAACAGCGTTTAAAGTTCAAGTGAATAGCTTTTAGTGAGTGCTTTTTAGTGTTGAAAGAAAGAAAGAAATGAATGAGTTGATGATGTGACATTATTTAGTGCGCGTCCTTTTTATACCACACACTAAATAAGCAGGCAAAATGGCTTGCTCATTCCATTACAGCGTAAACACAGATTTTATTATGATGTACTCGCTATGATATTCTTGCCAATGCTTTTACGGAATAAACATCCATCTTTACAATAGCTATATGCTGATTCTTCGAGCAATCATTGTTCTACATTAATGCAAATGGTGTATGTCATGGATGAATCTATACTAGGTGATTAGTCTTGCTGGGTTTTGACGACGACTGAAACGGTTAGTCCACCCACTGACCGAGAATAACATCCGACTCCATTCTAATTACCGAATACTTGCTGCGGTATGTCAGCCATGTGATATGCTCAGTCTAATCTATTGATTGAGATGACGATTGCCCATACTCATATGGAAATGCCGTCAATGGTAATAATCGAGTGTTCGCTATGCTGGCAGTAATTAATGTAGCATAGATTGCATAATAGTAGTATCGCGTGTATCAATATCTATAATTGATCATACCATCTGGATGTTAATAGACAGATGATGATGATGGTATCATTAGTAGTAATAATTGCTAGCTGATCATTCTAGTCCATTCAACTAATAGTGAATATCGTACGCGAATACAGTATGATAAAGTAACAATTTATAATTGGTATGTGTCTGACAACTTGGTTCTATATGTTCAGGATGATCGAATGAATGGGGTCGTTATTCAATAGGCTTGCTAGGACACCATCGATGGGATGTTGCTATTAGTTATATGAATGCATAGCAGTAGTAATGACATGTCCCTTGTTATTGTTCACAACAAGTCGGCATCGATTGCATAGACATTCCGGCTGATCAGATCGATAGCTCCAACATCTCGGCATTTATGTCGTGCCGATAAATGTAGAATCATTTGGCCAGATGCACCGTTCATAGTGTCTATTACGTTGTAGATTAATAGTCATTATCATGGCACACTCATACTGCATACTTCATACTTACTTGGTAATGATATCGTTTCACTAATAAGGACAGTGTCATTTCTTGTGGTTAATGTCGACTGTGCAGCAATATTAACCGATGCACATAAGAACAGTTCAGGTAGTTGTGATGCTAATGCATATTGCTTAGTAAATATGTACAAATAATATCACTATCGCTATTGTTATTATCTTACTGTATTTCTGTAGCAGTTGGCCTAGTGGAGACATTGCTCTGTCTTCTAGTTCTAGTGACAGATCGATTTGCTCGCTTGCCTTGGTTCCCTTGTCAGACAATGAAATTTGTAAACAAATCATTTGGTATACTGCAGATAGCACTTACTTGGCCTGCCGCACCTTCTCGACTAGCTGGTAATACTGACTACAAAGGTGTCGTAGCACTATCCAGTCTTGCTCCAAAGCAATATTATGCCAACGATCATCCTATTCATTGCCAATGCTCGAGTGTTAGACCACACATAGCTCAGTAATTGCAAGTGTTTACCAGAGATATCCATCCCGACTGGAATACGCTGTCAAGCGGTGTCGACCAACTCGACGAGGAGAAAAGCTGAATCTCCTCGGCTAAATGACAAGTAGTTGGTGCGAGTGCGCGTGTGTACACCTCAATTATCTATGCAGTATTTCTTGCTTAGCTGCAATTGCATACCAAGTATCAATGGCTTCTTACGCGGTATACGGCAGTCTGTGCCGACCTTCGTGCCAACGATAACTTGTCGTCAACGTAAAGCCGCTCCTTGATAGATTCAAAGTAGGACGCCGATAGTTGCGAGTTGGTAAAGCGATTCAATTCCTGAATAGCTACAATAAACAAAGCAAATATTAATTCTACCGTTGCGTATGCTGCTCACACTTCTTATCAACATACCTTTATTGAACGAGAATACTTCATAGGCATTGCTAATTAACGTGGCAGAGCAATGTAGTTCATGTAAAGTGTATTGGTCTATCAAGTGACGATGAGAATGCAAAACGGTTGACGTGAGCAATATCCATTATCACCGTAAAAATGCCCACTGACGGAACGCAACAATGTCAAGCGTAATAATAATGATAAATCAGTGTTAGTCATGCATGCTTCATTGGTAGCGATAACTATCATCATCAATTCTATAAGGTGAGCGAGACAAGTAGGTGTATAGGTCGTAATTAAAGCTAGAGTAATTCAATTTAGCATATATGCATTAAAATGCGCGTCCATGCAAGTTGATGAGAATTCGTTGATCAGCACTTTGCACATGGCGTGAGGAGCATAATTTATTCACACTATATACGAATGACACCTATATAAATATTCTTATGTTCTATTAAAGAGAAGGATTCATTAGTCAACATCTCATGTCAATTGTAGTTGGTACACTAGTGGCAACCGTTCTCTCTTTTACTGTCACCGTATTATTGACACCGCTTTCGTCAAAAGGTTTCAGCAAGTCTCTTAGTATTATTGTTTACATATCGTCTTCATTTTCAAGCGTCGGTCACTTCAGTAAGGTATTGCTTTATTGTTATTATCAATGGTGCAGGCTGATCGATCACCTTTATCATCAGTCCCGAAGTTCACCGGAGAAAATGAGTTTCCTGTGGACCGTTGGTGCAACCTTGTTGAACAAGTATGGAAAATTAGCAATTACAATAAAGCACAGAAAATAGTTTGGGCTGTTCAGTGATTAGGAGGATCAGCGGCAACGTGGCATCAATCCATGCGTGCTAGTCCCAAGGCACCTAAGACCTGGGAACAGTTTAGAAAGGGTATCCTCGTACGTTATGGAGGCAACCAGTCAGCTTCCATTGCTCGGTTGCAATTATCTAGTTTGCAGTGGAAGGAAAATCTCGATTTAGAAGAACATATTACCAGGTTCATGGTCATTCGTAGTCGTATCCCCAACGCAGCAGACGAAGAACTCATTGCGGCATTCCGACAAACACTTCCAGTAGACTATTTGACTGAGTCCCTTCGAGCAAATCCTTGCAGTCTTGATGATACATTCCTCAACACACGCGCCCTTTATTATTCTCGACAACATTGCAGAAGTGAAAGAGTCTCAAACGAAGCAAGAAAGGAAGATAATAGCAATGTCACATCTATGGATATTGATGCGTTAGTTCAAGCACTAAACAGTTTAGGATTCCAGAATAATCGAAACAATAACAATCACAGGTATAATAACAACAGTAGTATGCACGGCGTTGCTATGCGTGTAACGAACTTGGTCACATTGCGAGAAATTGCTTCCAGAGGAATCGCAACAATACCTACAGCAATAATCGTCGTTGGCAATACAATAACAATAACAATAACAATCGTCCGCAAAATAGCAATTTAGAAGTAGATTGATCAACATAGGAAATGTACATACTAGATGTTAATGACGTGAACTCGAGAAACGACACTCATTAGTAATGGCTTGTGATACTTCTACTGATGACTGGTTCGTCGTTACATCTCTACCAATAAGGATTCCGCCTGGTTTGAGCTGGCCCCACTCATTCAGATACGTGCCACTTTAGCGTTACTTACCGTTTCACCTTTGATAAACGGTATATCAGCGCACACATTAATAGACTCTGCTGTCTCGACTAATCTCCTTGACAAATCATTCGTAATAAAATAATCGTAGATGCTAAACTAAGAAATGAAGTAGAATGTAGCACTATCGTTATCAATAAAGCATTTATTGCCAAATACAGAATAGCGTGCAATCTAAATGGTAATAATGGCGGCGCCCTTTGCACATACTAAATATATCTTTCTCTCTCTTTTTAAATGTTGTCATACCTTATTTTATTATAATAAACACTATTATGAAACGTTCAAGTAAAAAGATCATATGTAAGAAATAAAATGAAATGAAATACAAGGATATGATCAAGTTGGATTATCGAAGTGGGTGTTTATCGACATACTAAATTTCAAAATGAATTACAATGAGGCATCATCAGTACTTATTCAAATCACCAAATGACGATTAACGACGTCATTTTAACAAATAAATAGCGCTCGATTCTACAGCTTGTTCAGCTTCGCTTCTTCCTCGCTTCTTCTTTCTTCTTCCTATCCACTTCTCTTTACTCTTTCTTCGTCTCTTCGTTCTTCTTCTCTCATTACTTCATTTCGCTTCCTCGCTTTCTTCTTGCTTCTTCCTTGCTTCTTTACTCTTCTTTCTCCTCATTACTTCTTCTTGCTTCTCTTCTCATTACTCTTCTTCTTCTCTCTGCTTTCTTTCTCTTCTTTCTACTCCTTCTTGTTTGTACATATACATAATAAAATAGGTCAGTGCTCTGTAAACTGCTTGCGTGCAGCGTAATACTGGAAGTGGTGAAATCCTATCACGGCCAGCGTGAGACGGAGCTTGTAACGAGCTTTCGGTCTTCTATTCGTGCTTGCTTGCGGGCTTTCGTATGCTTGTATAATACGATGCTATTGCGATGCAATTCTCTTTCCGCTCGTCCTGTTTCATGTGACTCTTTTGAGGCTAACTACATGCTGACTAGTTCCGGGAACTGTCCGGTAAAGAGATTGCAGAAACATGCAGCGTCTGTCCTTGTCCCAGGAAAACTTTTATATATCTCAAATTGCGCGATCCTGGCTATAATTTGGGACTGCTGCATTGTTTCTACAGGTCATTAAGTTGTAATGTAGCGCGATGGCCTCTCTATTATATGAGTATTATGAAATGTATTGGATTGCAAATACTTGAACATGTATCTTTATTCTATATTGATATGTGTCTAGGGCAATTTGCCACCATATTATCATTTAAACGACGCTTTGCCATGATATTTGATCATCATGTTGCTGCCTTCGCTGGTGAAGGGGCTTAGTTTACTTGATATTATGATGACTGACGTTATTTAATGGTATGTTTTCGTGTATGTTTAATCATTCTTTATTCGCGCTATTCTATTCAAACTGTAATATGCCTATGTACATCAAAATCCTCCCTCCCTTTTTATGTTATGTCCAAACTAGCCCATATGTATTTAGATACATTACATTGCTAGTTTACTGATCCCATTGCATGTGCGCGGTTGAATATATCGCGAACGACTACGGCCGTGGCAGCATTGTTCTATGGCGGTGGTCGCCTAGCCAACAATCATCGTCCATATCAGTCAATGTGTATATGGTCATTGCCACAAGTGTGTGTGTTTCCGCTTGTGATCAATGCCCATATACCGGCCACCGTAGTCCCTATTGCTAAATGTTGATGTAAGCGCATTTGTGACGACAACATCCCTATCAACGGCTTCGTAATTAATACGATAGCAGTAATGGTTACTTGCTAGTATTAATTTGCACAACCACACGAAGCGATGTATGTTCACCTGTGGTGGGTGGACGTACATATGTTGATAGGCACGTACTCCAAATGCAATTACATTAATTTTTAGTAATATAGTGATATTTGTCGCAAGACATTCAACTGTATTAGCATGGCGCTTCACTTATGGATGGGAAGGCCCGGTCCGAAGATAGCGGATATGATGGGGACATAACATATTTTATTACTTTATTACAATCCATTCATTCATTCATTCATAAGTATTAATTGCAGGTAAGTTCATTTATTACAATACACTAACAATATTACAATTAGAACATCCAACTGTCAACGATATTGACTACATTCCATTCTACATTACTCGTTCTACTATTCCGACATTTCTATCAGTAATGTAAGCCATTTATTCCATTCTACTACCATTATACACATAGCAATAAAGATAAACTGTCCATTGCTTCCTACCATTTACTATGCTTATACTTGCACAGGATGCATCATTATTTTCTATTATTTCGTAATAATCCAAATAATCATACATGTATTGGTACACGGCAAGAACATCAAGTAAATACGGTAATTCCGTTTATTAATTCATAATCATGTTACATAATTATAAATAATGATATAGCCATGTATTGAATAGCCATGTGACGTAGATCATCATTACTCGTTCACGCTGTATGTAATTAATACAAAAATGCACTCTTATGTAGTTTACTACCTAATGGCATGTCATTTTATTTATTGAATGTCCAGCGTCTTCTTTAGTTTAACAATCAATGCCCATTCCTTCTTGGACACATCGTTACGGAAGCTTTCCTTAAGAATATCAATTGATTGACGAGATATCTAATAACATGATGATTAATACTCTAGCCATGCTATCCATTAGTACAACAATAGTCGTGTCGCGCTTACCTTGCTGTATAGTTCATTCTGTTCTGTAAAGTGACAACCTACCATGTTTGGTGTTTCATAGACGGGACATTCAATCTTAACGGCAACACCCGCGGTAGCTTGTCCCTTCTTTACAAGGTCGACACTCTTGTGATTCTGCTCGATACTGGTCACCTTACCGAGCGTGATGCTTTCTCTCTCCTTCGTCTCGGGATCCGTGTTAATCACGCAGATCGATGTACCGGGACGAAGATTACCCTCTACCACGTCGACACCCAAAACGATTGGATCACGCTTGTGGAATACACAACCGGGCACGATCTTTAATACGCAAGGGAAGACCACTTCAGGTGCTTGATCCTTGCGTTTTTGTTTCATAATTTTCTAAATAACATAACACAATAAAATCATCCATATTAGTTCATCATCATCATTGCTAATCAATTGTTATGCTATGTGCACTAGTAGATTTATCTTATTGTATGCCATAAATTGATCGAATAGATGGTAGATGATATCGGCGGTAAATATACGTATGCCCATTTCATTTGCCAACTCTTGCGCATCCCTGTCGACCTTGACATCAAAGCATAGCATTACCGCGAATTCCTTGGCTCGTTCCAACATGGTCGAGCAGCGAATAATGTCACGCTTATGCACGGAACCAATGTTAATGCCGGACACGGGGATCTTTGATACTCGCAGGAATTCCAGCAATGCTTCCAGTGAACCAATAGTCGATGCTTGTACACAAACACCGCGACCACTTTTGTCGACCGACTTCAACAATGTTTGCAGATCGGACATGACCTCGTCCATGAGATCGTCTTCATCGTCATCCGGACCAACCACCATGAGACAGGAACCGGCAATGGTCTTTTCTAGTTCTGGCGTGCATATCTTAACACTCATGGCGGCTTTAATGGTCTTGTGATGCACGTAGGCCGACTATCATCATTGTATATTTACAGGTAAGCTGATGCTACTAACCAAGACACTATTGCTTGTCTCCCTTATCTTAACTCGTAATTCCAGTAATGGTTGCGGCGTAAGCAGTGCTCGGACATTGGTGACGATAGGTCCGTTCAAGCCGCATACTACAATACGGTCACCTTCGTTCAACACGCCATTCGACAATACAACATCAATGGTGGTGCCGAGGCCTTCTATCACCTTTACCTCCAATACTGTACACTCCAGTTCCGACAAATACATTAGCTTGTCGTTCATACGCGTTTGAGTTAGTTGCACCAGCAGGTTAAGTAGATCGGAAATACCCTCGCCTGTAATGGCTGAAGTTGGCACGAGCGACACATTACGGCCAAGATTCTTATTCTCATAGTAAAGACACGAGTTGAGATCCTAATCGTATTGTATCGTATCGTATCGTAGAGGATAGAATGATTTATTAGTGTTACTTTTATAATAGCTAACGACTAGACTCACTTGTTCAGCAAATTCCAATATGACTTTTTTGGTACGATCCTCAAATTCCCGTTGTGCGTGTTGCTTTTGTTTACTAAGCGAGTCGCGGAACGTATTGTTTGGAATTGGTTTCCAGTCGTAAACACGATCAATCTATACGAACGATATCGTTGCACATTATTATTAGTTGTTCTGTTTGTATATTCCTCGATGTGTACAAACCTTATTTAGTACAACAATAAATGGCGTTTTACGATCACGCAATAGACGTAATGACTCGAGTGTTTGTGGCTCTAAACCATGCTACATAATAATAGTGCAAATGAATGAATCAATCAGCTAATGTATTCATGTACTCCATTCGCGTTATCTCAATCTACTTACCACAATATCTACAACGAGAATGGCGATGTTATACAGCGATGAACCACGAGATCGTATATTAGTGAATGACTCGTGATCTGGCGTGTCGATGACCAATAGACCAGGCAGTTTGTATTCAATTCTGATGTCCTATTAATAAGCGAGCGTTAATAACTATTGACTAGTGGATCGGTGGCAATATCGAATCACCTCGGGTAAGCATTCCGTCTTTTGCTTAACCGCATCAATTGGGAAGTAGGTGGCACCAATTTGTTGGGTAATACCACCAGCTTCACCTTCTTGAACATTAGTTTGTCGGATCTATATGAAATAATGGTTAGCATTGGTAATAGCTAATCAAATAATGCGCACCTTATCCAATAGCTTGGTTTTACCCGTATCTACGTGACCAAGAATACAGCAAATGGGCGAGCGAAGATCATCCTTTGATCAGGCAGCAAGTGCTTCCTCCATACGTTTCTATCGTCGTAAACATAGATGATAAGTCGATTCTACTCGGCAATGATGACGATGATGTTAGCTAATATACAATCTATACATGCACTATTGCTAATGCATTCACATGCTTAATATCGCATACCATTGTATGTTAATCATACGCCATATTGCAGTAAGAGCATTGTATGGCACAATTAGTATGCCGAGTTATTTCACGCTATTAATAATGATATAGACCTTATGCTACGGCGTAACTAGTGTATCATCAATTATTGTCAGAATGCCAGCTTATGTCATTTAATTTCATAGTATGCGGCTAACGAACTTCAGTAGGACTATTATCGCCATTCCTTCGCTTTTAGCTGTACGATATGCGTATAAGTAAGGAGTTGACAGGCAGTTTACAAAGATTAATGCATTAATGGAATATTTCATAGCACTACTAGTCAATGAGCGTCTTAGTAGGAATAATGATATAAGCAATAGAGCTGTTTAAATAGCAGAGTACACGCTTGTAGTCGGTTCATATGAATCACGCATTATATCTGTGCAGAATAGTTGATCAACAGAGAATTCATCGTGCAATGACAACGATTGCTGACTCATTAATACCATAACATATACGCTCTTTGAACTCACTGCCGAGTAGGATAATTTTATTGAATTACCTTCTAAATAAACAGCTGATCGTTAATAGACATGAACACGGGAATGAGCAAAATATTGAATATGTATGCAAAGGGTTGCGAATGAAGTAGAAAACAAAGTAGGGGAGCAGTATTGAGATAAATAGACAAAGCTGAATGAACAGAATAGAACAAGAGAAGACGAGTTAAGGCTGACGCTAAGCAAAAAGAATAACAGAAAGCAGTAAACAAAGAATAGAATAACAGTATGGCAGAATAGTTGCTATTGGGAATGTGTATGTTAAAGTGAAAGAAGGAGTAAGTAGAATGCAGATGACACGAAGAAGACGCGTATTACTGAGAAAGTAAACAGGTAAATAAAAGGAAAAGGAATAACTAGCATAGAGCCAAGAGGAAGAGGACGTATGTTGTTTACTGACAAGTGGAATGTAGTTGACACAAAGAAGACAATAGCGGTAAAGAGGTAAAGGGAAACAAGGGAAACAAGGAACCAACTAGAATGCGGTTAACACGAAGAATACGCGTGCTATGTAAAGAAGTAAACAACAAGGGGAATGGGCAATAGGTGGAATAGTGAATACATGCAGTGTGAAACGACAATAGTGACAAGCAGGTGTATGTAGTGGAACAGTAGAATGATGAAGATAAGCATAGTGAATAAAGAGAGCAATAGTAGAATGAATGGAGTAGCATGGAAATGTTTGCATGCAGTAATTTAAATTGTTAATGACAATAGTAGTACATTTATTGAACAGAATTGTATGGTACATTAGTGATGACAGTTAAAAGCGCCGTTATCGCTTTGCTGGTGGCTCAGACAGGTCAGATTGTAGGAAGCAGTCAAGCTTTCGCTTTGCTTCCTGCGCGAATTTAAGCCATGGATGCTCTGCAGCATCCACGGCCGTCATGCGTCGGGCCGGATTAACATGGAGAAGGCCATTAATAAAACGTTTCGCTAAACATGATTGATTGCAATTAGTGGATTGTACTAGTGTAATAATAATAGCGTACCTTCTACCATGGGCTCATTAGAATTTATAATTTTAAATGGCGTTTGCTCATTAAAAATTGTCTTGATGTACTCTTCATAAGTGTATTCATTTTGATCCTTCATGAATGGATACTGACCTGTAACATACTACGTTAGCTATCGTTAATTTTAAGTAAAAATTAACTTACCGCTTAACAAATAATACGTAAGTATACCTAGGCTCCATAGATCGGCGCTTTTGTTGAAGCCGATATGTGAGCCGTGGAGATGGGCAACCTTCTCTTTGCCACCATCGCCTTGTTTGGCAAAAAAATCAACAACAGCGTTTACATCCGTGCCGCTCAAAAGGACTTCGGGTGCCATGTATTCTGGCGTGCCAATAGGCCCATTGGTATTTGTGTTTGAGCTTGTGAATATAAGCGACAGCCCAAAATCTGCCAAGAGGGCGCATGCACATTTCTTGTCTTTGAAAAGAATGTTCTCGGGCTATACTTGTGTTAATATTTATAATAAAGCAAATAACCAAATAACTTACCTTGATATCTAGTTGTAAATGAATTACATTAATAAATTATCATTAATGAATACTATTAGTTAATCATAAGCATAATTACTTACCAAGGTGAGCTATGTTGGCCTCGTGCAGATCCTAATAGTGTATGGGTTAATATGGTTTTGATATTAATTATGGTTGTATTACTTACTTGAAGGGCTAACAGAATTTGCCGGACAATTGTCTTGACCTTGGTTTCAGGGAGATATGGAGGATTTTTGCTAATGTAGTCTCTTAGACTGCCTCCTTTAGCTAGGTCGGTAACAACAAACGTGCCATAGTCATTTATGTTGAAACTAATGGCACGTAGTATATGCTGTTGTTGTCGAAACTTTTGCATTATGCCCCATTCATTCACCAGTGTCGTATCGTCGCTACCGGCTTGTTTGATCGCGACTTCTTCTCCGGTAGTGCACGATACCCCCTTGTATACTGTGCCGAAAGCACCGCTAGATACGCATGTTAGCTATTCATTATAGAACTTCCCTGCATTTAACTATTTGGTCACCTACCCGCCGAGACGCTCTGTGGTGTGATAATAACCACCCAGCATCTGTATCGTGTTAATAGTAATATTGTATGTATTTGTCTTCATTTACCTGTATGTAATAAACAGGTGACACCTGCTCTGATTCTGGTTGTTCTAGTGCGGTATATATAAAATTGTCTATATATATTGTTAGCTCAAGATTATAAGGAAAGCTGTAACTTACAATTATAAATGCTTATCTTAATAATACCAACATTTCCAAATGTACTGCTTTCATCTTCCTGCTTATCGTTTACTACAGAAATGATTAACATGCATATTTGACCGCGCATACCAATAACTTACTAGTTAAGGCAACAGAGCCTCCATTCTAATAAATGATTAGTTGAACATTCAATATATTTGAGCATAGTACTTACTGTTATGTGAATCATACCATTCTCCTAATGAGCTGCAGGTTAGATTACATTCATCGTTTAATATGATTATTATCTTACCTCTGATATATTAAAAACACAGATCTTATCGAGAGGAAGTTTATAATTACTGATGTATTGCAATTAGTAAGTATAGCAAGGCGACATAGTAGCAACTTACCAGTCATCTTCATTACCGAATGATAAATTGCCGCCACGGTAAAGTAGCAATTCTATAGATAGGTTAGTTAGTGTAGCCAATATCATTTAAACATAGCTTACGTTGCTTATCCTCATCTACCGTTACCCACCCTACTAGCTTCGCGCGTTTCTCCTGCTTCAGCTCGAGCCACTCAAAAGGCACATGAATAAATTTACTATGCTTTTTTCTACACCTGTACACCGCCGCCAGCAGCTGATAGTTGTGCTGGATTCGGTAATGCCTCCGCTGATTGAACAGGCACCGGCTCCGAGGTAGCACCAGTGGCAGTAGTAGTAGAAGCGATAATAGGAGAGATGGCAGTGGTAGTAGCAGGAGAAGTGGCGGGAGCGGGGACGAGAATAGGAGAGATGGCAGGAGAGATGGCAGGAGTGGGAATAGGAGCAGAATTAAAAGCGGCAATAGGTGCTCTTCCGTCGTTAATACCAGCAGTAGTGGCTGGTATTATAATAGGCGCGGACTTTGATGCTGGTACTAGTATTGGAGCTGAAACTGAAGCTGAAGATTTAGTGCTGTTACTGCCATTGCTGGCACTAATAGACACGGCACCTTGCTGCAGTTCGTCTCCCAAGGTAAGTGGAGTCGCGGCATTCGTAAGAGTATCGCGAATCGCAGCCTTGCTTGGTGTTGACACGTCGCTTTTGTTGTTGGCAGCTGGACCGGCACCTTGTTCCATTCTGAAAGCGTAATTGTTGAGTATATCACCGTAAGAGTATGAACAGCGGGACTGGAGCCGTATGGGACTTAAGTAAAAGCTTGTGCGTAAGCCTAGGTTGAACTAGATAGTGGATAGAACTAAATGAGTAGCAGAATATGAGCTTGTTCATGGCCTATTACCTACCGTCGCCATCACTAGTGGCTTTATATGACTCAGTACACTACGTCATATAACTGTAGCTTCAGCTTATACCGCTACACTTCCTCTAGGACGCTTTGTACCTGGGAATGTCTCAAACTCATACTGAGCAGAACTGAGCAGCTCCAACACTACAATAATCACATGTTTTTTACGATCTTTGCCAATACTTGACCAATTTCTACGCGGCAAATTTGCTTGTATAGCTTGACACTTGACTAAATACGCTGTACACATTTAATGTAGATATCTTTATTCATGATAAATTTCTAGGGCATATAAGATATTGGTCGTCAAGATAAACAAGCAAAGTGACTGCGCACTTGCATCGTCTTTATTTGGAAGGCGGTTTCACTCTGCGTAAAGTAGTCACGATTTGTCTGATTATTGACAAAGGACCCGCACCGATACCGTTTACCAAGATTTCCATCCATCCATCCATCTTTTACTGACGTTTATGACGTAGGCAATTCATCGTATTCTTCCAACGCTATTGACATGTCAATTCCGATATCGCAAACTATCGTTTTTCGTTTTTTGTCCACTTACGTAACACAACGCGTCCAAAAAATTCTCACACCGTTATTCCACTTATGCACTGCAGCCACGTCACTACAACATCACACTGCTACCTAGCTTAATCCTGTGCATGTCATCATCGTAAACTGTTATTTAATTCTAGCCTATCGGAACTAACTGACTGCACACTGCACCCGTTACCTTCCTCAACTGTCTACGTCTTTTGCGCTTTTTATTTTTCTTTCGTTTTCCACCATCATTCTGCTATTCTTTCCTTGTAATGGCACTTTCTACATAATACTATCGCTTATATACATAGAATGAGTTATTCTTTATTGTATTTGTTCGTATGGCGTTAATAATAAGTATACTATTAGGTATTATATATTTGCGCTTTATTTGCTTGAAAATACACATGCATGGGACATTGGTTGTTGGATCTACAGCAGAAAGTAGCAGCTACTTAAGCGTTGGGACTGGTGCCGGTTAAAGAACGCAATAGTGCATTGAGATTAAAGTTCACCCACGAGCGCTAATTACCCAATTCTTAAGTAAGCTGCTATGGGCTGTAGTAATCCGCAATCAATGTAAACGATATTTGAACGTCTTGAATAGTTGGAAGGCTAATCAACGTAGCATAGTTCTGCTATTACAAGACCCTCATTTATCGCGGTAGGTGGATGTTGTGTATGTCCGCTATTACGCAGATCGAAAGATTGCTCAATAGTATTCCGTGGGGAATTCTAGGACATACAACGGCATCCGACTCGCTACCCTTTTGCTACTAACTATTTTGATTAATTAGATAGCCGTCTATTCATATTACGAGGATACACGCAACGCACAGCAGTAACCAGAAGGTAAGTAAATATGGCCACTCGTGCATACAATCAATACTAATAGCTGCCGTTTACTAATTATACTCTTTATTATTCATTTACAACGCTATCAACCATTTAATTGCTGCCATTATAGTCTAAACATTGCAATCATAGGAAGCATATTTGGGTTGCCTAAGCCAGCATTGTTTGGCTTAGGAGGGATAGGGGTAGCTTACTGGTCTATGGCCGGTATTGCTTTGGGTGTACACAAATATGCTTCCTATGCGGGTTTTCCTTCACTTAATAAACATATTATAACATAGCTTTATTCCCTGCTGATACAAGAGACGACATCCAGACAATATGTACTAATTCCCATTCTAAATGTCTATCAATTAATATTCAGCAACAACGACAGTATACCAGGATAATCAACCACGCTAATGCTTACTGCCATCACTCATTGCCATCCATCATTGACAAGCATCCACTAGCAATATTAATAAACATGAATCATTTTGATCTATATCGACGTGTCATTGTTGTATACCATTTGCATTACTACTCTTTCTATTCTATCCCTTCCTATCCCATTATTGCTTCATTGCCTTCTACCTGTCAAATCAACATTGTATCTTAGCATACTCGTTCCTCTTTTTCAGCCAGCATCAATGATTCCATACACTCATTCCATTCTACTATTCCGGCATTTCCATCAGTAATGCAAGTCATTTATTCCATTCTACTACCATCATACACATAACAATAAAAACAAGCTGTCCATTGTGTGCACATTCTAATACCGCGTAAACACAGATTTTATTATGATGTACTCGCTATGATATTCTTGCCAATGCTTTTACGGAATAAACATCCATCTTTACAATAGCTATATGCTGATTCTTCGAGCAATCATTGTTCTACATTAATGCAAATGGTGTATGTCATGGATGAATCTATACTAGGTGATTAGTCTTGCTGGGTTTTGACGACGACTGAAACGGTTAGTCCACCCACTGACCGAGAATAACATCCGACTCCATTCTAATTACCGAATACTTGCTGCGGTATGTCAGCCATGTGATATGCTCAGTCTAATCTATTGATTGAGATGACGATTGCCCATACTCATATGGAAATGCCGTCAATGGTAATAATCGAGTGTTCGCTATGCTGGCAGTAATTAATGTAGCATAGATTGCATAATAGTAGTATCGCGTGTATCAATATCTATAATTGATCATACCATCTGGATGTTAATAGACAGATGATGATGATGGTATCATTAGTAGTAATAATTGCTAGCTGATCATTCTAGTCCATTCAACTAATAGTGAATATCGTACGCGAATACAGTATGATAAAGTAACAATTTATAATTGGTATGTGTCTGACAACTTGGTTCTATATGTTCAGGATGATCGAATGAATGGGGTCGTTATTCAATAGGCTTGCTAGGACACCATCGATGGGATGTTGCTATTAGTTATATGAATGCATAGCAGTAGTAATGACATGTCCCTTGTTATTGTTCACAACAAGTCGGCATCGATTGCATAGACATTCCGGCTGATCAGATCGATAGCTCCAACATCTCGGCATTTATGTCGTGCCGATAAATGTAGAATCATTTGGCCAGATGCACCGTTCATAGTGTCTATTACGTTGTAGATTAATAGTCATTATCATGGCACACTCATACTGCATACTTCATACTTACTTGGTAATGATATCGTTTCACTAATAAGGACAGTGTCATTTCTTGTGGTTAATGTCGACTGTGCAGCAATATTAACCGATGCACATAAGAACAGTTCAGGTAGTTGTGATGCTAATGCATATTGCTTAGTAAATATGTACAAATAATATCACTATCGCTATTGTTATTATCTTACTGTATTTCTGTAGCAGTTGGCCTAGTGGAGACATTGCTCTGTCTTCTAGTTCTAGTGACAGATCGATTTGCTCGCTTGCCTTGGTTCCCTTGTCAGACAATGAAATTTGTAAACAAATCATTTGGTATACTGCAGATAGCACTTACTTGGCCTGCCGCACCTTCTCGACTAGCTGGTAATACTGACTACAAAGGTGTCGTAGCACTATCCAGTCTTGCTCCAAAGCAATATTATGCCAACGATCATCCTATTCATTGCCAATGCTCGAGTGTTAGACCACACATAGCTCAGTAATTGCAAGTGTTTACCAGAGATATCCATCCCGACTGGAATACGCTGTCAAGCGGTGTCGACCAACTCGACGAGGAGAAAAGCTGAATCTCCTCGGCTAAATGACAAGTAGTTGGTGCGAGTGCGCGTGTGTACACCTCAATTATCTATGCAGTATTTCTTGCTTAGCTGCAATTGCATACCAAGTATCAATGGCTTCTTACGCGGTATACGGCAGTCTGTGCCGACCTTCGTGCCAACGATAACTTGTCGTCAACGTAAAGCCGCTCCTTGATAGATTCAAAGTAGGACGCCGATAGTTGCGAGTTGGTAAAGCGATTCAATTCCTGAATAGCTACAATAAACAAAGCAAATATTAATTCTACCGTTGCGTATGCTGCTCACACTTCTTATCAACATACCTTTATTGAACGAGAATACTTCATAGGCATTGCTAATTAACGTGGCAGAGCAATGTAGTTCATGTAAAGTGTATTGGTCTATCAAGTGACGATGAGAATGCAAAAAGATAAACGTAATCAATATCCACTGTTATTAAGTTGATTGTATTATGTTATAATATGTTTATTAAGTGAAGGAAAACCCGCATAGGAAGCATATTTGTGTACACCCAAAGCAATACCGGCCATAGACCAGTAAGCTACCCCTATCCCTCCTAAGCCAAACAATGCTGGCTTAGGCAACCCAAATATGCTTCCTATGATTGCAATGTTTAGACTATAATGGCAGCAATTAAATGGTTGATAGCGTTGTAAATGAATAATAAAGAGTATAATTAGTAAACGGCAGCTATTAGTATTGATTGTATGCACGAGTGGCCATATTTACTTACCTTCTGGTTACTGCTGTGCGTTGCGTGTATCCTCGTAATATGAATAGACGGCTATCTAATTAATCAAAATAGTTAGTAGCAAAAGGGTAGCGAGTCGGATGCCGTTGTATGTCCTAGAATTCCCCACGGAATACTATTGAGCAATCTTTCGATCTGCGTAATAGCGGACATACACAACATCCACCTACCGCGATAAATGAGGGTCTTGTAATAGCAGAACTATGCTACGTTGATTAGCCTTCCAACTATTCAAGACGTTCAAATATCGTTTACATTGATTGCGGATTACTACAGCCCATAGCAGCTTACTTAAGAATTGGGTAATTAGCGCTCGTGGGTGAACTTTAATCTCAATGCACTATTGCGTTCTTTAACCGGCACCAGTCCCAACGCTTAAGTAGCTGCTACTTTCTGCTGTAGATCCAACAACCAATGTCCCATGCATGTGTATTTTCAAGCAAATAAAGCGCAAATATATAATACCTAATAGTATACTTATTATTAACGCCATACGAACAAATACAATAAAGAATAACTCATTCTATGTATATAAGCGATAGTATTATGTAGAAAGTGCCATTACAAGGAAAGAATAGCAGAATGATGGTGGAAAACGAAAGAAAAATAAAAAGCGCAAAAGACGTAGACAGTTGAGGAAGGTAACGGGTGCAGTGTGCAGTCAGTTAGTTCCGATAGGCTAGAATTAAATAACAGTTTACGATGATGACATGCACAGGATTAAGCTAGGTAGCAGTGTGATGTTGTAGTGACGTGGCTGCAGTGCATAAGTGGAATAACGGTGTGAGAATTTTTTGGACGCGTTGTGTTACGTAAGTGGACAAAAAACGAAAAACGATAGTTTGCGATATCGGAATTGACATGTCAATAGCGTTGGAAGAATACGATGAATTGCCTACGTCATAAACGTCAGTAAAAGATGGATGGATGGATGGAAATCTTGGTAAACGGTATCGGTGCGGGTCCTTTGTCAATAATCAGACAAATCGTGACTACTTTACGCAGAGTGAAACCGCCTTCCAAATAAAGACGATGCAAGTGCGCAGTCACTTTGCTTGTTTATCTTGACGACCAATATCTTATATGCCCTAGAAATTTATCATGAATAAAGATATCTACATTAAATGTGTACAGCGTATTTAGTCAAGTGTCAAGCTATACAAGCAAATTTGCCGCGTAGAAATTGGTCAAGTATTGGCAAAGATCGTAAAAAACATGTGATTATTGTAGTGTTGGAGCTGCTCAGTTCTGCTCAGTATGAGTTTGAGACATTCCCAGGTACAAAGCGTCCTAGAGGAAGTGTAGCGGTATAAGCTGAAGCTACAGTTATATGACGTAGTGTACTGAGTCATATAAAGCCACTAGTGATGGCGACGGTAGGTAATAGGCCATGAACAAGCTCATATTCTGCTACTCATTTAGTTCTATCCACTATCTAGTTCAACCTAGGCTTACGCACAAGCTTTTACTTAAGTCCCATACGGCTCCAGTCCCGCTGTTCATACTCTTACGGTGATATACTCAACAATTACGCTTTCAGAATGGAACAAGGTGCCGGTCCAGCTGCCAACAACAAAAGCGACGTGTCAACACCAAGCAAGGCTGCGATTCGCGATACTCTTACGAATGCCGCGACTCCACTTACCTTGGGAGACGAACTGCAGCAAGGTGCCGTGTCTATTAGTGCCAGCAATGGCAGTAACAGCACTAAATCTTCAGCTTCAGTTTCAGCTCCAATACTAGTACCAGCATCAAAGTCCGCGCCTATTATAATACCAGCCACTACTGCTGGTATTAACGACGGAAGAGCACCTATTGCCGCTTTTAATTCTGCTCCTATTCCCACTCCTGCCATCTCTCCTGCCATCTCTCCTATTCTCGTCCCCGCTCCCGCCACTTCTCCTGCTACTACCACTGCCATCTCTCCTATTATCGCTTCTACTACTACTGCCACTGGTGCTACCTCGGAGCCGGTGCCTGTTCAATCAGCGGAGGCATTACCGAATCCAGCACAACTATCAGCTGCTGGCGGCGGTGGTACAGGTGTAGAAAAAAAGCATAGTAAATTTATTCATGTGCCTTTTGAGTGGCTCGAGCTGAAGCAGGAGAAACGCGCGAAGCTAGTAGGGTGGGTAACGGTAGATGAGGATAAGCAACGTAAGCTATGTTTAAATGATATTGGCTACACTAACTAACCTATCTATAGAATTGCTACTTTACCGTGGCGGCAATTTATCATTCGGTAATGAAGATGACTGGTAAGTTGCTACTATGTCGCCTTGCTATACTTACTAATTGCAATACATCAGTAATTATAAACTTCCTCTCGATAAGATCTGTGTTTTTAATATATCAGAGGTAAGATAATAATCATATTAAACGATGAATGTAATCTAACCTGCAGCTCATTAGGAGAATGGTATGATTCACATAACAGTAAGTACTATGCTCAAATATATTGAATGTTCAACTAATCATTTATTAGAATGGAGGCTCTGTTGCCTTAACTAGTAAGTTATTGGTATGCGCGGTCAAATATGCATGTTAATCATTTCTGTAGTAAACGATAAGCAGGAAGATGAAAGCAGTACATTTGGAAATGTTGGTATTATTAAGATAAGCATTTATAATTGTAAGTTACAGCTTTCCTTATAATCTTGAGCTAACAATATATATAGACAATTTTATATATACCGCACTAGAACAACCAGAATCAGAGCAGGTGTCACCTGTTTATTACATACAGGTAAATGAAGACAAATACATACAATATTACTATTAACACGATACAGATGCTGGGTGGTTATTATCACACCACAGAGCGTCTCGGCGGGTAGGTGACCAAATAGTTAAATGCAGGGAAGTTCTATAATGAATAGCTAACATGCGTATCTAGCGGTGCTTTCGGCACAGTATACAAGGGGGTATCGTGCACTACCGGAGAAGAAGTCGCGATCAAACAAGCCGGTAGCGACGATACGACACTGGTGAATGAATGGGGCATAATGCAAAAGTTTCGACAACAACAGCATATACTACGTGCCATTAGTTTCAACATAAATGACTATGGCACGTTTGTTGTTACCGACCTAGCTAAAGGAGGCAGTCTAAGAGACTACATTAGCAAAAATCCTCCATATCTCCCTGAAACCAAGGTCAAGACAATTGTCCGGCAAATTCTGTTAGCCCTTCAAGTAAGTAATACAACCATAATTAATATCAAAACCATATTAACCCATACACTATTAGGATCTGCACGAGGCCAACATAGCTCACCTTGGTAAGTAATTATGCTTATGATTAACTAATAGTATTCATTAATGATAATTTATTAATGTAATTCATTTACAACTAGATATCAAGGTAAGTTATTTGGTTATTTGCTTTATTATAAATATTAACACAAGTATAGCCCGAGAACATTCTTTTCAAAGACAAGAAATGTGCATGCGCCCTCTTGGCAGATTTTGGGCTGTCGCTTATATTCACAAGCTCAAACACAAATACCAATGGGCCTATTGGCACGCCAGAATACATGGCACCCGAAGTCCTTTTGAGCGGCACGGATGTAAACGCTGTTGTTGATTTTTTTGCCAAACAAGGCGATGGTGGCAAAGAGAAGGTTGCCCATCTCCACGGCTCACATATCGGCTTCAACAAAAGCGCCGATCTATGGAGCCTAGGTATACTTACGTATTATTTGTTAAGCGGTAAGTTAATTTTTACTTAAAATTAACGATAGCTAACGTAGTATGTTACAGGTCAGTATCCATTCATGAAGGATCAAAATGAATACACTTATGAAGAGTACATCAAGACAATTTTTAATGAGCAAACGCCATTTAAAATTATAAATTCTAATGAGCCCATGGTAGAAGGTACGCTATTATTATTACACTAGTACAATCCACTAATTGCAATCAATCATGTTTAGCGAAACGTTTTATTAATGGCCTTCTCCATGTTAATCCGGCCCGACGCATGACGGCCGTGGATGCTGCAGAGCATCCATGGCTTAAATTCGCGCAGGAAGCAAAGCGAAAGCTTGACTGCTTCCTACAATCTGACCTGTCTGAGCCACCAGCAAAGCGATAACGGCGCTTTTAACTGTCATCACTAATGTACCATACAATTCTGTTCAATAAATGTACTACTATTGTCATTAACAATTTAAATTACTGCATGCAAACATTTCCATACTTGCTACTCCATTCATTCTACTATTGCTCTCTTTATTCACTATGCTTATCTTCATCATTCTACTGTTCCACTACATACACCTGCTTGTCACTATTGTCGTTTCACACTGCATGTATTCACTATTCCACCTATTGCCCATTCCCCTTGTTGTTTACTTCTTTACATAGCACGCGTATTCTTCGTGTTAACCGCATTCTAGTTGGTTCCTTGTTTCCCTTGTTTCCCTTTACCTCTTTACCGCTATTGTCTTCTTTGTGTCAACTACATTCCACTTGTCAGTAAACAACATACGTCCTCTTCCTCTTGGCTCTATGCTAGTTATTCCTTTTCCTTTTATTTACCTGTTTACTTTCTCAGTAATACGCGTCTTCTTCGTGTCATCTGCATTCTACTTACTCCTTCTTTCACTTTAACATACACATTCCCAATAGCAACTATTCTGCCATACTGTTATTCTATTCTTTGTTTACTGCTTTCTGTTATTCTTTTTGCTTAGCGTCAGCCTTAACTCGTCTTCTCTTGTTCTATTCTGTTCATTCAGCTTTGTCTATTTATCTCAATACTGCTCCCCTACTTTGTTTTCTACTTCATTCGCAACCCTTTGCATACATATTCAATATTTTGCTCATTCCCGTGTTCATGTCTATTAACGATCAGCTGTTTATTTAGAAGGTAATTCAATAAAATTATCCTACTCGGCAGTGAGTTCAAAGAGCGTATATGTTATGGTATTAATGAGTCAGCAATCGTTGTCATTGCACGATGAATTCTCTGTTGATTCAACTATTCTGCACAGATATAATGCGTGATTCATATGAACCGACTACAAGCGTGTACTCTGCTATTTAAACAGCTCTATTGCTTATATCATTATTCCTACTAA
>JAIXMF010000198.1:0-24593 GCA_025201365.1 Syncephalis plumigaleata | reverse complement strand
CTATTGTAAACGTGTTGTGTAGTCGAGGATTACCTTCTCGAATGGGGTGGCGGGAAGAGGGTGGCTCTGCTTGTCAAACGAAAGGCAATGAAGACATTATGCTGCACGGCTCGTTTGGAAAAAAAGCATAAAAGAAAGCACAAATAAGAGCAGCAATAGTTAGAGTACAGGTTGATACCAGTAGATACGGAAGAGGTTTATATATTTTATAGAGAGAAAGAGACCAAGCACATTGTAACGCTGACTTGTGACAGCAAGAAAGCATGCATGAATGCCAAACCTGTTTTGTTTTGACGAATATTGATGTACTGTTCATTGTTTATACGGTTGTGAGAGTATTCGTAAACACTACGGGTACGCTATTTATTGACACGATGCTTGCTCATATGTCTGTTGCTGTATACTAGACTCAATATTGATAGATTGAATGATTAGTGCTAAATAGGAGATTGTACTACATCAAATAAATGGAATGATTGTCTGCTATGCTATTATAAATACATATATATACTTCATAATCATATGCTGTATTCGATGAACATTGTAAACCGTGTATTTATTAAATAAATTATAATGATAATGCTTACGGTTAATTGTATCGAGTGCAACGAGTGAACAAAGTGAATACACGATAAACAATGTAATAAACAAGCAGTAACTAGTAGAAGGACTGACTTGTCACGAAGGAGCAAGGAAGGAGCAAGGAAGGGTGCATGAACACATATGTCAATTTATTTGAAAAAGCAGTGTATGCTTGTATGCGGTAGATAGAGTATGTAGATGGCAGTAAACAAATAAAAATACAAATAAAAGCATGACGTAATGGTGGCATACAAACAGTTGACGGAAAAGAGTAGTAAAGCAAAAAGTACATATTACAACGAGAGCAGTAAATGCTTAAACATTGATAAATGAACAGGACAGTGATAGAAGACAAAGGACTAGAACGAACAATAAACAAGGCTTATTGCTATAGTAATAATAATAACGACAAGTGAGCATGTAGATAGGATAGAGCAAGAGGAAAACAAAGAGATAAATAAACGGTATAGAGATAGTATGGCAGAATAGCTGCTATTGGGAGTGTGTATGCTAAAGTGAAAGAGGAAGTAAGTGGAATGTGAATGACACGAAGAAGACGCGTATTACTGAGAAAGTAAAAGAACTAGCTAGCATATAGTTAAGAGGAAGTGGACGTGTGTTGTTTACTGACAAGTGGAATGTAGTTGACACAAAGAAGGCACTTACTGTTTAGTGGTAAGGGAAATGACAGGGAAATGAGGTTGGCATGAATAAGACAATATGTGAAAGAAGTCAACGACAAGTGGAATGTAGTCAAGACTAAGAATATGCGTATTGTTTAATGACAAGTGGAATGTAGTTAACGCAAAGAAGACAGCATTGATAAAGAAGTAAAAAGAAATAAATACTTAGAAGTGGACTAGTAAATCATTAATGACATTAGACAGTAGTAACAAACATGTCAATTATTAGCATCATTATTATTATTGAGCATCTTTGAATGGTTCTATCTGAATAACAATGCATTGCTTTGTGTAGTTGACTCATGTATATAGATTTTACAATAAAGATATCGTTATAATGTTGTCAACATATGCAAGCTTATTTATTAATAGAAGGCCAACAATGTTAATCAGTCGAAAACCCTGCAATACATATTACTACGCTTCTAATCCAAGACTTGTTACCACCTGTTCTAACAGCGATACTTTTGCACAATACTCCCGATATTCCTTCGAAGCTAGTAACAATTCATTAGTAAGTTGTTTATCGCCATCTTCTCTATTGTCTTCATTAATAATGCTGTTAGCTATGTTTTGCGTGAAACCTTCATCATATTTCTCGTCCTCGTCCTCGTCCTCCTCTTCTTCAAAGTATTCGTAATTATATTGCTTTCTAAGCCAATAGCGAATCTCATCCACCAAAATAATAGAGTCGATATCTTGTCGCTCTATAATATCTTCTGCACTCTCCTGTACCAATTTGCGAAATTCATCCGTCGACGCCACATGCTCAAGATTCGAGGCAAACCAACGAACGCACCATTGCTCCAATCGATCCAGTTTCCATTGTGCCGCTTGACGATAGAGCGCGTAAATGTCGAATGGTAGCGAATCACTTGGATTGTTACTAGTCTTTAATAAAAACGCAGTTTGCTGATTTTCCGCTTCCTGAAGCACTCGATCTACCGTTGTTATGGGAAGTGACGTGATACTGATCGCGGCCAATGAGCGTAAACGATCAAGTAGAAGGAGATCTGCGATAGTCAATGTAGGATGCAGTGCTTGTAGCGGGATATTACACCGATCTGTGTAAATGAATATAAATAATGCACTGTTTACCGCATTCGCAGTTTCATCGCTAATGCCGTCGAAGCCAAGCTCCTCTAATAATGGCATATTTACCTCTAGCCTATTTATCGTTGTATCCTCTGTTGCATCTCCATGCAATGAGCTGCTATTGAATCTTGTGTATTCGCCCTCCATGCTTGTTTTAATATAGTCGCATCGTGTATAAAAAAACGCGCGATGTGCCGGATACTTGACACCGCCTATATTTATGAGAATATCTTCATATGCTGCTCGATTATCATTGATAAAAATACGCTCTTTTACAAACTTTTCTAGATCTAATTGTAGCTTTCGTGTTTGCTCTTCGGTTGCACCTGTAATGGCGGTTTTCTCCGCTGTTGCAGCTATGTTCGTCTCCAACGCTGTATTATAAGCAAATGTCAATTCGTTTAGTTTCATCGCTTTGCAAGTGTCCAGCATCGTTTGTTGCAGTGAAGATGGAACTGCCGCTCCTACGACGGTAGACTGCGGCCGTACTATTGTATCGCCTGTATAATATAGTGCAGAATAGCTTTTAAACAATCTGGATGCACAGCCGGTAATTCTAACATGGAATATTGTGGCACTTTCAATTGATCATCATTCATGTTCTTCATGGGAAAGCGTAATTCCCATACCAAATCGACATGATCGTTCAAGCTTGTATTATGCTTGGTAATTGGTGTCGCATGCTTGGTAATAATCTCATCAAACCATGTCGATCGAGCCGCCAATATCATACGATGCGCCCAATGAACTGATTCGCGATATGGCAATTCATCTGATGAAAAGTCCACAACACGAATGCATAGGTCAGGATAGCTCTTGCCCGTACTGGCCTGCGCTAACAGTTGGCTCATAAACGCGAGGAACGGTCGTGTCTCGCTAACGCTTTTGCTTAGCCGATGTTCTCGAAGCAGCTGTCTGACCTTGTCGGTTAGCGCGCCATACAAGCAGCGTTCCCCTTGAAAGTATGTGGGTCGCACGTAGCGCCACTTTCGAGTAGAAATTTACAAAGGTCGTAATGACCGCCAAAGCAAGCGTAATAAAGCGGCACACACTGCCAGCGGTCTTCTTGGTTTATTGGCACTGCGTAGTTACTAACTAGGCTGTAATAACGCTATGGTATAAGCTAAAATATTGCTATTGACGTTTTGTTTAACGTTTACCTTCGTGCAAGCTCCAAATTACCAGTCTTACACGCAAAGCAGAGCTGCTCAAAGTGTGCACTATCGTAGTTTGTGAAAGCCTGTGCCATGGTTACAAGTATTGAGTTCAAGAAAGAGGCATAGGCATGTTTCACGCTGTAATAAACATGTCTTTATTTGTACTATGCGGTCAAGCTAACTGTCTAAGTACGTGTTACTCATTGGATGCAGGTTATACATATCCCGACTGTTAAGGAATTTTGGAGCAGTATAGCCACCTTCCTATCATTCATCCCATCTCCCGACTTCAACTGGAAAGCTGTCGTCATTTTACGATACAACCCACAGCCACTCAAAGCAAGTATCACTAACCATATTGTAGTCGTGAGCGCACTCTGGGCAATCCACCGTACACGAATGGCGAGTATATATGGCGATAAGCCAACTGATCACACAACCATCTTTTATATATGGCAATCCATACTTTAAAACATCACATATGTCAAATGCCGTACAGCAATTGTACAATCCTCTCTTCAATCCTTCTATCAAACATAGCATTGGTTATCCAGCTGCATAAGAATGGTTATTATTAACATCTTTATTGATTAACATTGAATTTTGTTATCTTTATTCACAATAATCAATAAACACTTTTATCACACAATAAATGTATAGAATTTCATAATGCAATGCTAATAACTTTACTAATGCATTCTTTATGATTTCTCTTACCTTTGCTTTCTTTTTGTCAATGCTTCCATTAGTAAGTGTTGTTAACTTATATTCATTTCACTTTCCCCACTATCTCTCTCCTCTTCGTTCGTTTGTTTATTCACTCGTTCAATAATCACGTAAATATTACCGTGACGCTCATAGACGATAGCAATGCTCGTCAATACACACGCTCTCTCGTCAATTGCTTTTTATTCTTTTATTCGTCTTCTGACCACACATACACCACTACAACTCATGCTTTTCCTCTTACTCCACCTTCGTTATTGTTATATACAGGCTACGCTTAGCTGCAAGCGTATGCTACTTGTCTTTGTGTTGTTCTCGGTCGGTCGTCTTATTCCCGTCTAGTCTGCCGCTTTGCCAATGACTACTTGTCGATTATGTTGATTGTATGTCGCGTACTCGTATTTTGTATCGCTACTCGTCGGCAGCCTCACTCCAATCTGTATACTCTGTCATAAGCACACTTTGCTCTTCACGCTGTGTAGTAGTTGGTTCTTTATTCGTTGTCGATCAACGTGGCATATATCCCACTAGGTCTTTCATACTGGTCTATCCTCTATTCAGTTCTCTCTTTCTCGCTTCCTTGTCTACTTGCTTGCGACACTCCCTTGCCCTCACTCGTGTATTTCTATTATTTCATGCCGTGCTCTTTATTCACGACGTTTGCTTGCCGCGTTGTACCACTTATTCACGTTGACTTGCTGATCTTTGCTTGTAGTATGTGGGGACACGTACGCATACGTAACACTCGCGCTATGCATTAGGCACCACACTTGCTTGCCAGCATACAACGTCTTCATTCGCTGCTTTGCATTACTTACTCGTGATTTATACATATATGCAAGTACACGGTACTCGTGTTAATTACTAGCCAGCGCGTTTGTTCATCTGATTGCGACATGGATACGTAACGAACACTACGCCTTCTACTCGTGTGTTGTGAAAGTACGCGTACATACATAATATCCGTGCTAACTACTACCATTCGCGTCGCTTAGCACTTTGTATTTGTAGTGTTACTGTCTGACATTGTATTGCATATTGTATATGTGTCGAGGTTATCCTATATGATGGCTATATCTTTATTTGCATAGTATATATCAATAGCTAACATGGCACTAATAGAGGGTAATAACGGCATTAGTACACATCCATTCATTGCTCATTAGCATGGTATTACTGATGTTTCCAATCGATTAACACTGTTAGTCATTAACATTTGTTCTTATCAATAAATAATATTTGATATAATGATGTGTTCATCGTCTAATTACATTTAGATAGGCCATACATGAATGCAATAATAAGTCATTGCTATACCATTATTTCATACTAATCACAACTAATCAGTCAATCAATAATTTGTTTATATATAAATGTAGACACTAACAATAAGCGTAGAGTATTGCCATTTATTTAATAGACCACATATAGTATATATATATATATATATTGGTCAATGGATAGAACTAATCGTGAACAATAAAGAAGAACGCCACACAATTTACGTATACACACAAGCACATACACATACGCACACATACAAATACTAGCGGTAAGTTTAATGCATGTTATACCTGTTAAGCACACACACACACATACAATTACGGTTAGTTATCAACAAAACTGAGCTATAATACGAATGAAGAAAGATTAGGCAACGATAGAACGCGTCATTTGCCAACTGGATGCTTTCAGCCATCGTTGTACGTTAATTAGCGTGACAGTTCTTGGTGATGTTGGTGATGTCGCCAATGATTGTCGTGTGGTCGTTTGCCAGTCTGATATACGAAATGTGGCATTGGCATCGCCGTAATCATTACACGCTTCCAGTTGTGGTACGCATACACCTAGACCAGATAGATCGAACGAGGTCTTCCTTGGTAGATTCGCATGGCCAGCGCTATCGAAAGACATCAAATTCGAACCAGTCATCGATGTATCATTCGTGGAATAGTGTGGAGTAGGCCAACATGTATCTGTCGTAGTAGAATGCGTTCTCTTATTCATAGGATCATCACGAGGATTGGAGTGGAATCGTGAAACGTAGTGACAATGACGAGTGGACGAATCATTACGGCTACAACAAGTGGCGTTTCTAGGCAATTTTTCCTGCTGTTTCGGTTGAGTATTCGTATTGCTGCCATGAATCTCCCCTGATTGTAAAATACCTTCATTATTGTTATAGCTATCGTCATCATCATTACTGTTGTTGTTGTTGTTGTTGCTATCATTATCATCTTCTGATAGGAATGGCGATGACTCTTTAGTGGCGAATCCCGAGTCATTATTACGATAAATTAGACCAAGACCGTATCTTTTAGCATGAGCTATCGATGCCATTGCCGTGGCTATTGGTGCAGATGTCGATTCTACGGGTGTTGATGCTAAATCGCTGCTATGATCATCCGTGTCGGCATCGGTATCGATATCGTCGCAAATATTGACGGCATGATTGGTCAACGTGTGGTGCAAGCCAGAAGAGTGCAACTCTACGGAGGATCGTGTTATACGCACTGGTACCGCCATGGGCGTAACACCAAAATGATGTAGATTCGGCAGAGGAAGACGATTGGACAGCGAGCGTGCTCGTCTATGTGCACAGAAATCGGGTGTTGTTATGAAGCCGGTAGTGTTTTTCAATGGCAACACACTCGATGATACTGCAGTGGAAGGGTTGGTGCTAGCGGTGGCTATCGTCACCGGACTAAAGGAGGCATCATCCAACGTAACAATATCGGATTTGTCGATACTACTATCATTGGCGGTAGTAGACTCCAGCTCGGCCGGTAGATCAGCATTGCGACACGCTTCACTGCAATAGAGTGTGGACTATAACGTTGTACAAGATTATTGAATAAAGTGTTGTTGTTAGTATTACAAACGATCTCTCTAATTATTGCTTTCACGTGATCATTGACCTACCTCAATGTCATCGAAATGACGGTCACAAACTACACACCAATTGACGTCCATAGTGTGCTAGTAGTACTTGGAATGAAATAGAGTGCAGAACTTCTTGCAACGGCTATGAACAGAGAACCACAAGTATGAACGCTATAGAAGAGTTGAATCAATCAAGTAACCGTTAGAATGACCGTAAATGAGTGTAATAGTTGTGATATGTGAAGAAAGAGCGAAGAAGACAAGTGAATTGAAAGATGATGTGATGCGGATGTGATGTGATGCTGTTAAGGTATGTAGTCCGTAGTGCGTAGTGCATAGGATGCGAGCACTAAAGGAAGGTTCTCCAACGTCACGCGCGGCGTGAATTTGTTGGAGAGCAGGGAAAAGGAGAAGAAGGATCTGCAAGGGAAGGCACAACCAATGGTATGAATAAAAGTATGCGCTATCTTATGGCAAGAATGGTGATGGTAAGGAGGTATGTGGTTATGGGGCCACTGATAGCAACGAGAGAAAGAGAGGAAGAGAGATACGCAGCAATAATTGTCAATAAAAAGAACGATTATCCAATGTTGGAACCGATAGCCAACTAGGAGGAAGAAGATAAGCGTGGAGAAGTTGCAACTATCAATAATCTTCTAGTGTAATGCGTAAATAACGAGATGATAGGTAAAGTAAACGGGAAATGCCGCGATAACAATGAAAGCATAAAGTAAATAAAAGATAAAAATATAGCATATGAAAATGCAGTAAATTTGTGAATCTCACAAACTAGCTAACAACCATTAGAGCAACTCCTATAAATAATGATTGAGCATTAAAATGGAAACGAACTAATTGCTTCTTGCCCAATATAGGGAACGGGAAAGAGAGAGAAACGGATAAAGTGCACGTTCTATTAAGCCGAAACGATTTCTACTTTCCACTAATACCACTGGCATTACAGCGAAGGGAATTGTCTAAAAACGAATGTCTTGGCAACACTCGTGTAGGTATGTATATATGCGTGTATCTATATACGTGTGCGTGTGTGTATGCGTATGCGTATATGGATAGCTGCATAAAGGGGAAAGGGAAAGTACGGGTAAGTGTTCAAGTGTCGATGAATGGAAATAGGAAAACGAGTCGAGTGTATTTTTATAGGCCGACACTGGTCACTAACGTAATAGAAGACGGAGTGATGATCATACATGTATATATAAAGAGAGAAAGAGAGAGAGAGGGAGAGGGATTATCATGATCTTGCATGACACTTTACTTACCATTCCAATGGTACTCAAATAACGAACACGAATAAGCTAATGTGTTTCAACGGAGAAGAAAGCACGAAAAGCAAGTACGTTACAATAAGAGCAAGAAGAAAAGAGAGAGAGAATACAGAAGAGATGGAGTGAGTGAGTGCGTGAGGGAGTAAGTGTATACACACGACGACAACGACAACGACGACGACATAGAATATAGAAAGTGCGTATCGCCCCTTTTTAAAGTAGCAATGACGACAAATAAAGTGAAGATAATGGTAATACATACATACATACGTGTATACATGTAGACATACATACGCTGACTATAGCAACAACAATAACAATAGCAACAATAACAATGATGATAATGACGATAATGACGACTAGGACTGGGCGGAGATCCAAGCAAGTAACATTGTTTATCGGTCGATAACTACCACTACACTTACCTATAAGCAATAATAGTAAATATATATAAAAGATATAGCTGTCTTGGTTATACGTAGTTATTGTAATATTGGTTGATACGACAATGATATGTGTTGTATATACAATATCTCATATAAAGTACATACGACACGTAAATGATGACAGTGATGCTACCAATGTCGATAATAAGGGACAATAACAATAACCGTGATGATGATGATGATAATGATGATGATGGCACTAACAATAATAATAAAGATGTAAATGATAGATAAGCAATAAAGAAAAACTAATAATGCATCAATCTATAGATATGATAGCAAAAGAAAGAGAGATAGAGAGAGAGAGAGAAATGAGATAAATAAAACAACGATGGCTGCTATAATATTGCTATACTATTGCGATGGCTAACACAAATAGCAAGTAGAACTTGAGCTACACAAAAAAGAGATAATTCACTAGACCAGCAAAGGAGAAATGAAGAAGAAGAAAACGAAAAGAAAAAATAAAGATGCGCTCGAGCAAGTACAAAGCAAGAAGTGGTAACCGTCGGATGAGCAGTGTAGAACCCCAGTTGTATTACTATTTATTTTATATATAGGAGAGATCATATAGGACACCAATGAACATGGATGCATCCATGCCTGTGTCTGCGTGTCTGTGTGTCTGTATTCTTCTTCACGCTCATGTACCATTGATGACTATGGATGTGATTTGGCCCATGCGTTTCGTGGCACCAATGCTTGCGTGGGTTAATATCAGGCGAGCGTATAAAATGGTTACTCTTGCGTGATGAATATAGAACAGGGCAATGGAACAATCACACACACACACACACACACACCTCACAAACGAATCTGCACAACGTGGAAGACCCGTCATCCAATGAAATGGCATGAAAATGATATGGGACAATGTTGAGCATCACTAACTTGACTTGCATGACTGACTATAGAGCCTATCATCAAGCATGACAGTCCATTGCTAGCATGTTACATGTCTATGAATGATAACAGCGGTAGAATCCGTAATAGGTACGGATAAACGCGGAATAAAAAGTAATGCACGTCACTCATTCACATATGTACATACGTACTAGTGTGAGTGTGTGTGAGGGTATGTCTACACTCTATCATAGGACTAATGGTGGTATGTATGAGGTAGATGACCTATAGTTACAGGTATAGTAGTAGTAGTACTAGCCTCGTCTTGTATCAATGTGTACGTTAGTGCATTATTATCACGTTGCCTTTGCGTACTCGCCTTCTTTCTTTCTTTTTTTCCATTCCCTTCGTCCTATTTCTATCTATCTATCTACCTATTTGTCTATCTCCTTGTGTAATGGTGTATGATCACTGCAATTACCATCTGAAGTAATACTGCTTGGTTGACACGGCATATTTCTCCGTTGGTTGCCGATGATCGGCATTTAGCATAAATAGAGTTGGGATAAACGAGTGACACCAATGAAAATACGCGTGTAGGTGTAGTTGGCGGATAAGCAGATAACACAATAAACGTCATGCCAATGCAAATGTTTGAACGTGTTGTGACATTACAAAGAACTACGTAATTGATGACGAAATAAATACGACACGATAGATGAGCGATAACTCCTTTTCCACAACTGACATTTACTTATTATTATTCTACTTATTAATCATAACATGCTATTAAGATAACCATCAATGTCAGTTCTATACCTTGACTATACCACAAATAGTGATGTATCAGAAAAGGATCATTCATTAGCGTATAGTCTGCATTCGTATGTATGTATGTATGTATGTGTCTACTAGTGTCACTACCCTAATTGGCAATGAGCAGGCTAACAAGTTACAATGTACCATTGACTCTAGTGGATAAGAAGATCTACCATGATGCATATTCATCGATAAACCTGTAGATGGCATATTGTTCGATAGTCATTGTAGAATAATGTGGATAGAGACATTACACGATAAGTAAGCAATGGATGATAGCCTATTGATGACATTGACTCACTCATTCTATCAAGTAAATTCACGTGAATATACGCAATTTATTCTTTCCTTGCCTTGCCTTGCCTTCCTTTCTCTCTCTATCTCCCTCTATCTTGTTCGTTTTAGTCACGTCTAGCTAATTACTAGTAGTGAGCATAGTAGCAGTCATTCTAATGGAGGCATCACAACTACAGAAACTAGTTAGTGATATACTGGGTGAGCGTGCGTCCGGTCATGTTTCGCAGGCTGTTTCTGCGCGGAACACGCGTGTAGCGCGTATGCGCACTCTACTGGCTCAGCGTGCTCTACCGTCCACCGGTTGGTCCGAATCCGATATCGTCTGGCTATTGGCCGAGTTGGCCGGCATGGATTCCAATAATTTTGACCGTAAGTCATTCAAAAATAGATCGCGTTACTGGTAGATTCATGCATATACTTACTCATTGGTAACCACCATCACCACCACTACTACGCTTCCACCAACCAACCAGAAAGCGTTGGTGTTGGAGAGCGTGAAGGTCGTGTTATCAGTGCACTGGTCGCTCGTCGTCACTACGGGTAAGTGATAGCGCGATAACATGTTACGTAGGGGTATACCTACTAGTCTAGTATCTATGCAATGATATTTATTTGATCCGCGATGTTTATCATGTCTCCTATCAATGCTATTCTACTAGATTTAGTCATGGTATTGGTCGTTCAGGAGATATCATGGAGGTGCAACCAAAAGCAGCGGGATCGTCTCTAGTACAGCGTCTCACCAATGCCCTTATGCTGCACGCGTTGCGCATTGCAGGCAAGTCTATCTAAGCCGCGTGCTTTCTGTTAATCACACTTTACAATTCGATCTTCATCTTCATCGCTATTGCTATCTATGCTATACGCACACACACACACACACACACGTATATAGGTGTTTCCAAGTTGGCAGCCCGTGCCTCCTTAGTGGTACCTATAGCTACTGGTATGGCTATCTCGTTGTGTTTGACGACATTGCATCAACAACGTCCCAATGCTCGTTACGTGCTATGGCCACGTATTGATCAAAAGTCGGCATTTAAAGCCATTCTTGCAGCAGGTAAGCACTGGTACTATACCGATATATATATCTATAATATATACTTACTAATATCACTACGAGTTAGGTCTAGTGCCTGTGATTGTGGCAAATCGTATTGATGGTGATCAAGTATGCACGGATATTGATCTACTCGAGAAGCATATCAATGATGTGGGACCCGAGAACATTGTATGCATCCTATCGACTACCAGCTGTTTTGCACCACGTATTCCTGATAAGTAAGTTCCTATTGTTTCTACTGCTGCATAGTCCAATTATTTATCTAGTTTGTACAGTTTAACCGCTATCTCTAAGTTATGCGCACAATTTGATCTACCTCATCTGGTAAATAATGCATATGGCGTGCAATCACGTCGTTGTATGAATGCAATTAACGAGGCTGCTCGTCATATGCGTACCAAAACTACGAGTACGCCATCGCTGCTTGTCGTTCAAAGCACTGATAAAAACTTTCTAGTTCCGGTAACTGATTAATAACAATGGTATATACGAGCATTTATTGACGTTCATCCATCTAGGTGGGTGGTGCCATTATTTTCAGCCCAAATACCGAGCTTTTGTCTAACGTGGCAAAATCATATCCCGGTCGTGCAGCAATAACGCCAATTCTAGACGTGTTCATCACGTTGCTCACACTCGGGGAAGATGGATATCGAAGGCTATTGGACGATCGAAAGGTACCACTCACTACACTGTGTGATATACGTATACAATTAGGGAAATAGACTACTAACGATACACAAATGCTGTATACTATACCATGCTATGCTATTATCCATTAGCAAGTATACACCTATTTACATGAACAACTATCAATACTGGCCGATAAACTTGGTACTCGCGTATTAGCCACACCACACAATGATATATCTATGGGTAAGTGCAAATGACCAACGCTTGAGTAGATATGATATGGCACTTTTCTATCTCATTCCCGCTCTCCTTCTTCTATCGCTTAGTCGATTACTAATGTTGTAATACCGAAATCATTTCACCAGCTCTATCACTTGAACCTTTATTAGGCAAGAAGCGTTCAATTACCAGTTTAGGCGCAATGCTGTTCGGTCATCGAGTGACCGGTGCAAGGTATATATTGTAGTTACTGTCATGGTTGTACGAAAGCTAATAAATCTATTGGTCAAATGGCTGCAATCATGTTACAGGGTTATATCAGGCATCGATAACAAGTCCATTGAACGGTACCACTTTATAGGCTATGGTGCTCATGTGGATGTATATCATCCAGGAGCATCTGTATCTCTAACAAGTACATTACCAATTGAGCCATTGAAGGAGGTGTCGACACACGTCTGCAGCTGTCCCTACATGACAGTAGCTGCAGCACAGGGTATGTCGAAAGGCGAGGTGGATCGATTTATCAGTCGACTGCAAATTGTGTGGCGTACATTCGAAGATGAAACCTTGTAATACGTGACATGATAATCATCCCTCTCACACGCACTCTCGTTTTAGTTCAATTACATCATTATAATGGATACTATTATGAAAGCTATTTCTTTTCATAATAATTTGTATGTCATTATAGATGATAATGATGATGATGATGAAAGGTGACAGCTATAATCATTATGAATACGGTATGATTGTTTTCCTTTAGTCAATATTCCTATTCCGTTTTTCTCTTTCTTATGTGTGCACATACGGTATATGCGAATAGTGGCGTTCTATTTCCCGCTCGAGTAATTCAATTATCAATGCTCGTGTCCATACTTGCCATCTAGGTTTCCTTAATCCGAATTAGGAAATGCCACGCGTAGTACATTCCAGAAAACCCGACGATATTGTGATTGACACCCCGTGTCTAATTCCGTATGTTTAAAACTATACACAGCTCAAACACCGATATACAAAAGCAGTAGTAGTAAAAAAGCGAGAGAGAGAAAGAGAAAGACAGAAGAGAAGAGAGAGAAGAGAAGAGAGAGAAGAGAAAAGAGAGAGAAAGACAGTCTCCTAGGCGGTTGCTCATAAAAAAGAAAAGTAGCAGTACCTCATGGTCTATTGAATTAAATAAGAATCACCAACCACTAAATTGTCTACCGGTTATTGAGACAGACACACTCATATACTCTCAGCTCCGCTTGTTTATCCATTGCCAACTACTGTCGCTGTGTTATTTTACTTGCTGATTTCGTCTTTTTGCTCTCAATTAATCTGATTGCCTTTCTCTTTTTCTTTCTCTTTCGCTTACTTACTTGTTTACGCACTTACTCTCTCTCTCTCTCTCTCTCTCTCTCTTTCTCACTAACCATCGCTTAACGATAAACTGTAGTCAGTCGCTAGTCTGCTACATTGTGCGCTGTCGTCTATGTAGAGCGCGTATAATAACGAATTTTCTTGTCCACTTTTATTCAAACAGCAAACGTAAAGCGCCGTTGACGGCGATTGCCTACAGCACATTCTTGCTTTTAAACTGTGTCCCTTCTTTCTCTCTCTCTCTCTCTCTCTCTCGATTTCTCTCTAGCTTTAGTTGCGTTTTTCAATTGATATTCAATTTTCCTTTAGACAAAAAACGCATTCAATGCATAAGCGTTTCACACTCACATTATAATCGACGACAATATCAAATTATACATTATCGCTTACGATAATTGCGATAACCACAACAACCACAACCGCAACAATAACGACTATAACAACAACAACAACAACATAACCATATAACCATATATATACATTTATCTATTACTATTTTTGACACCATCCCGATTCATAAGCAATATTATAAATTATTATTATTATGGTTACATCCAATAAAGCGAGCGTGACGTCGCTAGAACAAGAGATGAATATATCGATCTTTGACGATACTCGTCAGATCATTTATTTCTCTATAATACCCATCATCTTAGTGGTCATTCTTGGTACCACCCTTCACTTCTTCTATCGACGTCATCATCCGATCATTTATAATCGTGATGTGCCACTCACCCTACTCAATGTGGTGGCCAATGCCGTGGTTAGTGTGTTGCATTTGACTAAAGTGCTCAACTACTACAACTACCCGTGTTTCATTATGCTCTGGATACCCGCGCTCATCTATCCTCTTTACATGTTAACGATCTTCGCCCGTCTCGCTCGTGTCGTTTTCATGTATCGACTTAGCGAGGCACGCTTAGAGGCCATCGATCTACGTACACTTCCCATGCGTAATTACAACGGATTAAATGCCACGACCGTCCTATCCGGACTACAAGATTCGGAGAAAATGGTCGCGTCCAAGCTTAACTCTTGGAGTATGCCTCGTAATGAAACATTCTCGATGGACATGCATCATCATGTCGTATTGACGACATCCGAGTCATCCGAAACACGTCCCAAGGTAAACTCGTTCGATAATGTCCCCTCCCATTGTCATTGGTCGTTGGCATATAGACGTCGTTTCACCACGCGTGCCCTATGCCTGGCGATCGGTGCACTACTCTTGATACATGTCGTGTTGACACTGGCGATGCAACTACGCTATCCCATGGAATTCACGTTGATTCCCGTGAAACTAGGTCGTTGCAATCATTCGGCGGCCTACCTGCCCTTATGGATTTCATGCGGTCTCTATATTATTATCGCCGCACCATTTATTGTGTATCATGCGCGTGGCATTCACGATGCCTACGGTATTCGTAAAGAACTCTACTTGGGCCAGGGTATCGGTCTAGCATTCTTTATCCTTTATTTCCTGTTTAAATGGTTCGGTTTCGACAATGATGACATGTTCCCGGCAGCCATGTGGTTGGTCATCGGTACGCTTATCGCTCATCTATGGACGGTGGCACGTCCCGCATGGCTAACCGAGCGTCATATCAGAGGCAATATTCGACGAAATAGTTGTAGCTCACTGGAGCGTATTCAAGGAGTGGCCGAATTTAAAATGCTACTCGATGATCCTATTTGGCGTCGTGAATTCCGTCTCTACTCGGTACGTGACTTTTCCGTGGAGAATATTCTATTCTACGAAGAAGTCATGCGTTTGCAAGTCGATCGATTTGCCGCCGCTCATCTACACCAGCATCATTATCGTTCACCTGCTTCTTATTACAAAAAGGAGAATGAGCATGAACTACTTGAACCGATTCCCGAGACATCCGTCGAAGGCATTAACGAGCATCAACTTCCTGCGGCATCCCTGCCTAATTCCGAGTTCACGGAGAGTTCATCTGTATTTTCACCGGATCTTGTTCATAGTCGTTCCTTTAGCCGTTCCTCTCAAATATCAGAGACACCCACCCTAGGTGGAGGTGGCTACGACGAAGATGCCATTCTCACTTATTACAACAGCAGTGTTCATAATGATCATCATCATCATCATCAGTCGTCACATAGTAAGAATAATTGTAACAACAATAGTAATAGTAATAGTCTCAAGAAATTGGCACTATCCCGTTCTAGCGGTATAGCCAATCAAATACTACGTGAACCATCATCCACGGTAGCTATTGCTAGTAATAGTAATAGTGCTGCTACTGCTACTGCTACTATGAATCCAGCTAGAGTTGTATCATCCACTTCTTACCTGAATGATCATCCTTATCAGCAGCAATTACATTCGTCGTACTATCAGCAACCTTCATCTCCTGATAGCGATATCTGCCATGATCACGTTGATGGTATTAGCAGTACTACTACTACTATGCCAGATGCAAGTGCTGCATTACCTGATGAATTGGTACATGGTCTACGAGAGATTTATAAGCTATTCCTCGAACCAGATGCGGAATACGAGCTCAATCTATCGCATCAAGTACGTCGTGATTTGTTACGACAATTCAAGCGAAATGAACTGCACGCCGACATGCTACAACCGGCCATGAGTGAAATCCTCATGCTTATGTATTTGAACACTTATCCAAGATTCCTAGAATGGGTCGAGCAACAAGATCGACGTAAACAGGGATCACGTCGTGGTAGCACGAAACGCTGGTCAATTAGCTCACATTTACTCAATAGCAACCACAGTAACGGTAATAGTAACAGCCACAGCAATGGAAGACGAGTCTATGTACCATTCACCGCTGATGCAAATGAACTGCGATCAGGAACAGCTCTAAGAATGGCCAAAGAGAATGGCTGGTAATATCCTATATATACATATTTATATATCTATATCTATGTATATATGTATGTGCAATCGTATTCTTTCCCTTCAATAATTGCAATAAATTGCTTTCTTTTAGTTTTATATCTATCTATCTATATATCTATGTATATCTATGTATATTCGTCTATCTAGGATGCATGTCTATGTACAATATGTCATGTGCAATCTATCCCTATTTTAGAGACACGTTGCAGTATCCATTTACACAACTATCCACACATGGCCTATACCATTTATAGTTCCACGTGTCATTGACTATTTAAAAGTCCTCTTCAATTTTATCCATTACATTTATAGATTGGCAATGGATATAGGATTCGTATATGAGTGTGTGTGTACGCTTGTGCGTTCTCCTCTTCATCATCTCCATCCTCTTTACGCAACACTGACCTCTTTCTTCTTTTTCTTCTCTCGTATCTCGTTTCTTCTTCTTTATTCGCATACACACGCGCTATCTCGCATTATCATACGCCAAACTTGTTTTGCTAACATCCTTGTACCCCAACATTCTTAATCAATTCTACACTTTTTTGGCATATAATCATCCTTATTAAGTGGTGTCGTGTTCACGTTAACCAAGAACATCAAAAGTTTTCGTCCATTCCCTCTTTCCCTTTCCACCTTTTATCCATATCCACTAGTCGATGAATAATCAACTTGATGATCTACAACGACAACTACTACAACAACTACGACAACGACGACAATAACTAGCTCAATCCTAGAAGGTTACCTCTTTTTTGATTCTAAATTATCATTGCTACTACTCTAGATATACTTGCGCGTAATTCAATGGGTAAGCGTGTATTATTATTATTAATATACACACATTCAATACCATTATTAGTATCGTATTATCACTTAACAGTAGCAACAACGACAACGACAACGACATAAACATCAACATTATCTAGTAACACTATTGTCTACACGTGTTGAATTGTCTATGAAGTTGACCGATTTCGGGTATAGACCTTGAAAACAAAGTCTTATAGATTTTTCATTTCTTAGCTCTACTATTCTACTATTCTACTACTATTCTACTACCACTACTACTATTCTATAACTTTCTTCCTTTCCCTATATCACCATCATCGTCATCGTCACCCTCATCGTCATCACTTCCAGTAACGATCATTTTCATGGCTGCCATTCCTAGCAAACTTGCGACACAGTCGCGTATGATGATTTATTACGCGGCTATCGGGGTATGGCTAGTGTTCCTTATAGTGTCCTCCTATCTATTCTATCGATTTCGTCAACATCCAGCGATTCAACATCGTGATGTCTCCTTAACTATGGTGTGTATCCTGGCTAGTGCCATATTCTCCATTCATTACTTGGTCAAGATCCCATTGGAGGGTCATTATCCTTGTGCACTCTATCTATGGATACCTATCATATTTATGCCACTATGGTTGATGACACTACTCGCACGACTAACGCGTATCATTGCCGTTTATCGTTTGGGCGAGGCACGATTGAAAGCCGTTGAACTTACCCAGCCACAATCATCATCACCATTATCCCCGTTATCACCATCATTCCGAGATGACCCCTCCTCGTTGCTTACCTCGTCAACCATGCCGTGTACTAGACGTGCAAGTCTACAAAATACCGTAAAGAAACTATTACGATCATCTAGTGCACATGAACCGATGATCGATCGTAGTAGCAGTACCGGTAGGAATCGTGCTGTTAAGAAGAAGGCATCCTACTCTACGACCACAGGTTGTACACAACGCTCCGATAACGAATCAGAGGAGCGTGATCCTTGGCCTATTCATCATGGTGCCACCACCGCCACATTGGGGAACACGAATGGCGAAGTAGTAGCATCAACTGCAACTGGTGAGCCAACCAACAGTGTCGTAGTAGATCCTGATCGTGCCTATGCCACCATCACTCCACCTAGATCGGCACATTGGACGTTCGTTTATCGTCAACACTTGACTACGCCATCACTCGTACGTGTAATTGTCGTGTTAGAGGCGATCATACTAGTCGGTGCCGTATTCGTTCATTATCTATTCCGTGAAGCATTGCTACATCGACCGGATGGCACTTGTGGTAGTGCTCCCGTGTTCACTTATATCTGGGTGGTTGCCGGTCTTTACCTAGTGGTAGTCACGCCTATACTACTATACGCCGCTCGTAATGTACGTGATGCCTGGGGTATTCGTAATGAATTGGTATTATGCGACATTATTGGCGTCATCTCCAGTCTACTCTACCTCGTCTTTCGCATCCAAGGTTGGGATGATCGATCAGCTTGGCCCGCCACCCTTTGGCCTTTACTTGCCACGGCTTTCACGCATGTGTGGACGGTGGCACGCCCCGCCATTCGTGCTGCCTGCGACTTGCGCGACATTCATCATGCACAATCGACACCTAGAACAACGAGGCCCATGAACGAAGTTGGCTACCCACCTCATTTGTCCGGTCGATTAACGTCAACGGATGTTATACCAAGAATACGACGTATCCCTTCCTCCATTAGCAATCGTTCCACGCCCGAGACATCGCAACCACTATCACTCTACGTGCCATTGAGCCATCCTCGTAAGCAACATCATCGTAATCATTCCTACTCGACTGACTCGCCATGTCCTCCACCGCCTTCACCTACTTCAATTTCACGATTAAACATGTACCGTGATAGAATCACTTCATGGCAACCTACACCGTCTACCACTCGTAATACTAATACTAACAATAACAGTGGTAATAATGACGATAGCACCATTCCCATGACATTGGACACCATTCTAGCTTGTCCCAATCTACTGTCAAAGTTTCGTTCATTTTGTATGTACGATCTTAGTCTAGAGGCTCTCCTATTCTACGAGACGGTTATTCGATTACAAACACGTATCATTGGTACGGATCGATTACCTCGGTATGATTCACAGCGTACACCTGGCGCGGTAGAGTCACCCTCATCACCATCGCAAACGAGTAATGGTAGCACTAGTAATGGCAACAACAATCCACGACAATCCTCTTACTTCTTCTCTGAACGTAGCCCAGCTACCACGACATTCAATAACTATTCACATTTATCATCGGCTGCATTGTTGTCTCGACCTGGATCACCGCCCATCTCACCTCTCTCGGCATCATTCAACATGACGACATCATCCAATGGAGGTGGCACCAATCCTAATAATAACAACAATAATAATAATAGCAATGGCAATAATGGCAATAGTAGTGCTAGTGGTACTAATAATGTTACTGTTAATAATAATACAATGATGACTGCTCGTCGTCCTTCACCGCCACTCTCGCGTGCTGCTATCACCATGCAATTGCGTAATATTATTGATGCGTTTATTAGACCTGGTGCTCCTTACGAAATTACGATATCCCATCATTTACGAGAACGCCTTCTGTTACGTGTGGATCGTATGATCTACCCGCAACAAATCATGCCAGCTAGTCATTTAAACACCATTGAAGCTGGTTTACCATTACAATCACCAGCACAACCACATCAACAACAGCAACAGCAACCATACTATCATCATCGTGAACCTGGTCTAGCCGATTTATACTTGGCGGCAGATGAGATTCATCAACAGTTGGAGCAGCACTCGGTAGTTCGTTTCCGTCAGGAATATCGAGATGAATCGCAAACTTCGTCTAATAGTTCATCGAACAAGTCAATTAGTCGATGGCGTCGTTGGTTAAGGGTTTGGTAATGTCCCAATCCCCTTGTTTATGTTGTTGTTGTTATTTTCTTTAATAAATTGATTAAATGACTTATTGTATTTTCATATATATTTGTTATATTAGTAGTGGTAGAACAAGCATAACAGTTCAATTCTATCTTGCTGGTAAGCATAAAATACAACTATTAAAGAAACAAGTCAGTCTGTATCGCTCGTATATTTAGCGTATAGTTGAGTAAAAACAATAGCAACAATATTTATTGCACATACAGCTATCTCCACATAGTCATATACGATGAATTCAGATGAGAAAAACGATATCACATCTGGTCTGCCCTATCATGTATCGTGTATCATCTATATATATATATATATATATATATATATGTCTACCGCTTATCGTCCTAAGATGCCGAGATTAAAGCTTCTAGTTCACCGCTGGCATGTAGCTCGCTCACAATATCCAGACCGCCTTGTAGTTCACCGCGAATGTAAAGCTGCGGATAAGTTGGCCATTCCGAGAACTTTTTCAATCCTAATACAGCAGGATGATCATTCGTTTAGTATATCACATCTCCATTAGATATTGACCAATAGTAATAACAATAACTAACCTTGTCGTACTTGTTCATCACTTAGAATATCAAAGTAGTCATACGAGATATTGGCACCATTAAGCAGGCCGACTAGTTTTTTGAGAAACCACATCGTGGTGTATCTGGTGAACCCTTGATGAAGATCATTACGGAAGCACGATGGGTCAACTCCTTCAAGTACGTCTCCAATTCATCCTCACTACGCTGAGTGGGTGGTGCTAATGGTGCACGAGGCTTATTACTGGCAGCGGGTGCAGTCGTGGCAGTAGCACTTGTAAGTTGACGCTCCACGGTAGTCGTTAGTTCCGCTACATTGGCGCCATTCACGCGATCCACTTGTTTTCCATTCTATAGGGTCATAAAAGGTCTTGTTCATTAGCAATGCAACCACATCCAAGTAACTCATTCTCAATACTTACGCGAATGAAAATAAAGGTGGGTACCGCTTCAATATCAAATCCCTCGGATACTTCGGGATACTTTTCAGCTTCAATCTAAAGAAAGATAATCCTAATTAATAAACGGTATTGCTATCTCATCGTCTATATTACTTGCCTGTATAAATTGCAGCTGCTTATACTGCCGAGCTAGATCGGCGAACACCTCGTTCATTTGCTTGCATTGTTGCGCCCATGTTGCCCAGAAATTCAATACTGCAACAGTGGCAGTCTTACTGGTAAGCAGGTTCTGCAACTGATCTTCACTGGTGATTTCCGTTACGGTCATTGTGGTTTAAGCTGAAGAGATTGATAAATAGACAGACAGACAGGCACGCACACTAATAGAATAGCGATGTATCGATTCAAACCAGCGTTAGAATGTTTTAACTCAATAGGAAAAAAAGAGAAGGTGAGAATCAATAAAAAAAATCAATTAGTCATCAACATAATAACATTTTAATATGTGATCGCTCTATATTATTTAGAAATGATAAAAAAGCGATTGTTACTATTATGCTACACGACAGTTTATTGGATTATCACATAGCTATCGAACATAAGCTGAATGATCGTGCAAATCAATCCATATCATGGTGATGATGGCAGCGTATTGTTATCGATGTAATGTTCAATTGGACATGGACATGCTAATCAATACAAGATTAGATTGAATGAGTACCTTTTCTATAGTAAGCATGCTAATAATGGCAAATGATATCATGTAATGTTTTCTCCATTTTCTTAGTACACGAGCTATAACTAAAACATTTTATCCATAGTAGGATTGAACAGCACGACACATTCCAAATCATCAAGATAGAATAAAAATAGATACAACTAATGGATGTCACACTATTAATAGTAATTTACATGTGAAGTAGAGGTTGTTCTGTTCTGCAATACTTGATTTACAACTGTAGCATTATTTTATTCAATAGAATGGCACGTTCTGAATCATCAAGATAAAATAAAAACAGAACACAACTGGTGGTTGCTATGCTATTAATGGCAATTGACATGTGGAATGGATCTTGTTTTGTTCCGCAATACTCAGTTTACAGTCGAAGCATTGTTTATTCGATGGAATGGAATAGAATGGCACGCTCCAAATTATCAACGTCAAACAAAAACAGAATTCAACTGGTGATTGCTATGCTATTAATGACAACTGACATATGGAGTTGATGCTATTTTGATTAGTAATACTTAGTTTACAGTCGAAGCATCGTTCTATTCATTAGAATGGCACATCTGAGCTGTTTACGACATAAATAGAGACGGCAATATTGCTACTTTCTTTGCATCGAACCATCATCTCTCTCTCTCTCTTCTCTCGCTATCCACACATATACACGCTCGTTTATCCTATCTTTGGATTCTACTAGATACCACGAATAACATGCGTTCACTACTTCATCAAACGACATTGGCGATAACCGCAGTATTGGTGCTGATATCATGTGCCACTCAAACACAAGCAACTAATCGTGGAAGTCTGTACGCTAAGGACTACATAGATCAAGTAGCTGCCGAGGAAGGCTTATCAAATTTTCTATGGCTTGGTGAAGAAGTCAATACTTCTAACGGAGTAGTCACTATTTCTTGTGATGCTAAACTTACGTATGGTGGAAAGCCCGCATATATGACGTGCACGACTAGTAATAGTGAGAAAGCAATATTTGAGGTAAGTATAATGGATATCATTTATACTTCTCTTACTTACCTTTGTATAAAAGGCACTTGTGAACGCACGAACTACGCTTAAAGGATCCAATGAGGAATATCGTAATTATGTGAAGTATCCAGTGAAATCTATACCAGTTCCAGCAGGACCATCTCAACAAGCAGGAAACTGTTTTATCTACCACAATATTGATGGAATGAATAACTTGTTGAGCTTAACATCTGAACAAAACTATGCAGATAAGCTTATTACTTTCAATCAAGCCATGCCACAAATACTCAAAGGTAAGCTATTTATTTGTGGTATTCAGTGCATGTACTAACTGTTCCGCAGGCTTCATTTATCTTTTTAATGCCGGCATTAGAGATATAAAATTGGACTTAGGCGGTAAGTATTACCACCTTATGTCACATCTATCTAACATATAAATGTAGAGGTTCTGATCCAGCAGCAAGCTCCTAGCCAATTCAAGGCAACAATATCTGAATTTGATGTAATGGGAAGACCGCAACCACCTATAAAGCAATTGAATGCCGCTATGATGCCAGCAAAGAGTAGTCCTAATTCACCAAATCCTTATACATGCAATGGTTTCCATCAGGCACTCTACTTTTATATTTTACAGAAGATTGACCCAAGTATTGTGGCAGATCCACTAAAAATTACTTCTGAAGGACGTATAAAAATAGCAGAATATATAAAACAAAATTCTGGTCCTGCAGCTTCTCAAAGATTAATTGGAATGAAGCTGGAAGAAGCCGTAGAAGCCTATATTTCGCTGCTTCGAGTATATGGGACATTGGGACAAATTAAGGATTGTACTAGCCTTATGGCCGCATTGAGGGGTATGCAAGTACAAGCACAACAAGCACACCAGCCACGACCACAACCAATATAACCATCTGGAGATATACTTACGCGGTAGTTCCGTAAGACGTCATAGCAACCTATCTGATATCAAGATTATACGAGTTTCATTAATGTCACATGCTTTCATGATTGGAATAAAGCTACGATTTTAACGATTCAATTTGAAAGTGTAAATCAATCCATGTCAAGATGATGAGAGCGTATTATTGTAACTACCAATAGCATGCTCAATTGGACTTTGACATGCTAGTCAATACACGCTTTGTTTGAATGGGTGCCTTTCTAGTAATGAGCATGCTAATAATAGCAGCTGATATTGGGCAATGTTTTTCTTTT
>JAIXMF010000197.1:0-24676 GCA_025201365.1 Syncephalis plumigaleata | reverse complement strand
AAATGCGTCATGTAGTAGATGTGGTACATTAGCATATGTGTTTACACTAATCGTGATTCGGCTATCTTACCTTGCTTGGCTGTTGCGGTGGTGGGAATGGCGTGTAGACCCTCTTCTCTTTACGCTCCTTCTTTTCTTGTTTCGTTTCTGGTGTGGTCGATGTCGATTTCTTCGATTGTACATTACGCTTCTTGAACTTGGGCAAGAATCGATCCCAACTCTCGTTCTTTAGCGTGTCGTCTTTGGCGAGTTCACGCTTAATCATCAATTCCTTGATATGATAGACGGGATGGATATTGTTCATACAGTCGAGCACTAGTCGACGTAGTGATTTCAATCCTTTGAATGGGCCCATTGCCGCCACCGTATTGCCTTGTACTAGCATGTAACACTCGGTCAATAGTTCAACGGCCTACACTCATCATAGATCTAGTATTAGTGACACTATTCAATTCAATCGCTAATAGTAATAAATTACCTTGAGTGTGTTGCCATTAGGGCCAATAAGTCGTTGACGTCGCTTTACAAACTTATCCTTATTCCGAGTAATATTACCAATCTTAATAATATCACAGGCCACGCCATCATCTAGAATCTTGACTGCCTATCAAACATATATAATAAACATTTAGTAACTAGAAGTCATGTATAAATTCTATCTATCTATCTATCCTACTTACTTGTGGAAATGGAACACTTCGTGCCAATAATTTAATCAAATCTCTCGCTTTAATAATAATATAGGGATCACTCGTTTTACGCGTAGTCTTCACCAACATGCTACCCTGTACTAGATCCAGTACACATGCAATACCCTGTCATCAATCATGGATTAGTACCACTATCGTAACAGTAACAGCAGTAATACTTACATGTTTCTCTAATGCTTTCGTGACGAGTGGCCATACTTCTTTCAGATATCGTTCACGATACTTGGGGAATAGTGTAGCAAACGAGGATTCCTCCAAGAATGGCTGCTTATGATCTTCCGTGCTCCATGGTTGAATATGCCACTTGTCGATATCCTCTGTATCCCAGGCTATAATGATAGTGAATACAGTTAATTACTCGATTGTCATAGCGTATTCATGCCACTTCTACTTTGTCTTCACTTACGTTTATCCTTCTTATGCTTGCCCTTCTTCTTGGCAGGTGTGTCATCAGTGGGCTGTTGCTCTATCATAGACAGTATTAGTACCAGTATCAGTGGAGAGCACTACATGCTCCACCTACCAACAATCTCTTCGGGTTGTTCGGTCGACATGATCAATTCTCAATTGTAATAGGAAAGGCAAGAGGGAAAACAATCAGTAATTTTTTTCTTTTTTTTTCTTTGCTGAATATCAATCCATTTTCAATACTACTTCACTATATATATTCTCTCTTTTACGTTTATTGTTATCGATTGTCAATATGGTGTCTGATCAGCCATTTCACCATAGGGCCACGTTAAAGCAGGCGAATAAACCGTTCAAGTCACGCCACGCCTCAAAGGGTCAATTACGCGAGAAATCTAAGGGTAAGTTTAATAGACAAATAACAATACATATATATGGACTAGTTGAAGAAGCATCTCAAATAACCATATGATATTGCTGTCTAGGTCGAGTGCAGCGTCAGTCTATTAAGGGTGCCTCCTTACGCAAACAGAGTCGACTCGATAGACGTAATGCAGCAAAGCTTGAACAAAAGAAGAAGCGCGAATCTATCGTTGCGCTTACTCGCTTGTTTACAGGTCGTAATGCAGTACCAAAGATAGTGGTAAGCATCAATGATATAGTAGTAATAATGACTGGATTACATTGTTAACTGTTCTATGCTTGTTCTAGGCTGTTATTCCATTGTGCAAGGATAATGATGTGCTGCAATTCGTTAGGCAGCTTTATCGTAGCGAGAATGTGACACCACCAACTGAGAAAGATCTAGCTGGATCCATCTACTTGACTTCAGAACGACAAAAGCAAACATTACAATTGCTATTGCCATCGCGTCACTTTATCGACATTCTAGATACGGCAAAGGTGGCCGATTTCTGTGTATTCCTCCTATCTGCCGAAGAGGAAGTCGACCAGTTCGGCGAGCTTTGCCTTCGAGCAATCCAATCGCAAGGTGTTCCCAGTATCGTCAATGTCGTTCAGGTAATTGGCACGCACATTCCTATTCATCATAATCATCATCATCATCATCATTTGTAACGTATAATATTATTATTGTTTTAGCATCTCGATCAAGTGCCCATAAGAAACGAAATGATATTAAGAAATCGCTCACCTCCTTCATCGGCTACTTCTTCCCCGATCAGGATCGTATTCTATCGGCTGATAATGACGCTGAAGCCCAAGTGGTCATGCGTAGTTTAACGGGCCAACTACCGAAACCGATTCATTGGCGAGAGAGCCATCCTTATTTGTTGGCCGATCAGGTGGAATTCAATCCACATCCGAATAATCCATCGGTGGGCTCGCTTAAAGTAAAGGATTCGCGAGGGGTGCCCGCTTCAGTGCCAATCGTCTAGTTCACTTGCAGAATCATGGCAACTTCCAAATTGAACAAATCCTTCGTGTCCATTAGCGACATCACCATTAGGCAATGGCACAGCCGCTGCCGGTACCAACACACATCGTGAATCGGATATGGATGCACAGGGTGAGATTGCCGTCCTAGATCAACCAATCCGGAGAAACAAGAATCGTTGCAATCCGAGAATGATCCCGATCTAATGTCAAACGAGCAAACATGGCCTACGGAAGAGGAATTGCAAGCGGCTGAGGATCGAGTGGCCAAACTACGACAAAACGGTGAACACGTAGACGGTGAAGAGGATGATGATAAAAAGAAACGCGTTCCCAAGGGTACTTCAGCATATCAAGCAGCCTGGATCGTTGATTCCGATGAAGATAAAAGCAATGCTAGCGAATCAGATGACTACGAGGATATCGATGACTCTGACGAGGATGATGCTTCAATGGCTGGATTAGAAGAGAATGACGATCACGATGAAGTAGATGGCACGCATGACACATCAGCACTCGAACAAGACGATAGCGATAATGAACTGGCCAACGAGGAATACGAGCGGGTGTCACTCGAGGATAGGAGTAGTCTAGCCGGTTTTAAGGATTTGGATCCAGAAGAGGAGGATCGTCAACTCAAGGAGTATCTAGCTCGTCAACGAGAATTCCAAAGCGAAGTCAATTTCCCAGATGAAGTCGATACACCATTGCATATGGCGGCACGTACCAGATTCCAACGGTATCGCGGTCTAAAGAACTTCCGTCGCTCTTATTGGGATCCATTTGAGAACCTACCACTTGATTACGGTCGTATTTATAGGTTTGCCGACTATCGACGTACGCGTCATCGTGTCACAAGTGATATTCACAGGGAGGGTGTTCAACCTGGCACGCGTATCACACTCGTACTCGCTAATGTACCGGTAGAGGTGGCGCAAGAAGCCAACGAAGCTGTCCATTCGCCTACGTCATCTACCCGTCGACCATGGATGGTATTCGGTCTAATGCAACACGAGAACAAGATGTCGGTCATTCACTTTAGTGTGACACGCGACTCTCAATACACCGAGCCCATCCGTTCGAAGGATCCACTCGTATTGCATTGTGGTTTCCGTCGATTCCGCGTGCAACCACTCTATTCGCAGAATACACCTGGCGGTAAGGGCACCAATCATGTTCACAAGTATGAACGATTCTTGCGTATGGATCAAACGAGTGTGGCCACTGTGTTTGCACCCATTCAATTTGGACAAATGCCCATTACATTATACAAAGAATCACCGAATACAAATGGTAAGTAATTGATGTGCACACGCTACAATATACGTGTTATTCCATGCTTACGAGTATGATATAGAACCAATCCTAGTGGCTACCGGTACATTCATGAATGCCGAACCCAATCGTATCCTTGCTAAGCGTATTATTCTATCGGGTCATCCGGTTAAGGTTAATAAGAAGTCGGCGGTGGTACGCTACATGTTCTTCCAGCCAGGTAAGCGTAAAACACAAACAATAATGGCGATGATTTACTCACTTACACAATTACAGAGGATGTACTTTGGTTCAAACCAATTCAACTCTATACAAAATATGGTCGACAGGGACATATCAAGGAGTCGCTTGGTACGCACGGCTACATGAAGTGTACATTCGATGGTCCTATGAAACAGCAAGATACAGTAATGATGAATCTTTATAAACGAGTATTCCCCAAATGGAATACGACATTGTGGCGTGATACAACAGATCGTACATCAATAGCAAGTATGTCGACTGTAACCACTGCTAAAGAGCAAGAGAATAATGATCATGCCATGGATATGGAACTTTAATAAACCTATTGATTGATCCTATTATCACATATATCACATATATTTACTATAACCATGTTTATTTAGAATGAAAGTAGTAAGTAATGGCACACAACAACAGAAGAGGCATTGTATTCCAATGAATACACGTACATTTACTTAAATGTCATCCTCCATCATATTACCAACTAGTTGTACCTTCTGACCTGGTTTAAATGAAGGCATACCAAGATAGGGACAACTACTACAACGGAAAGCATCGCCCAAATAACACTACAAATGTAACAATGTTATGATTAGTTATCTCTACATGATATACATAAAATAGAGATGCTTGCTACATCAATTACTTACATTACCACATGATGATGTTAATGGTTGTGCTTCCTTTGATGCATTACTGCCACCATTCGTCGTCTCTTCTTCTGCTTCGATTTCAGCTAGACCGCAGGTACAATTCTTGCATGCTTTCTTTTTTGGACCACATCCCTCGGGACCTAATCATTCCCGTTAGACATCTACTTTATCTAATTCAATAAAGCAACTTGTACTTACGTTCTAGTGATGCTGCTGATGGTTTCGATCGATCATCCTCGTCTAGTAGTGCGTCTTCATCTTCAATATCATTGTCATCTTCTTCCTCTTCTTCTTTATTGGCTAGTTTCTTCCATACCGACACCTTCTTTGCATGTTCCTCGGTGGTACCCGTGGCCTTACGTGCAAATGACAGGGTTGATTGCGCACCCACAGCGTAGGATGGACATTTAGCGGTGATCTCCACCACGGCAAATTGTTCTGGTGATACGTGTTCACCAGACCAGCAACGTGTCGCTAGGTCTTTCGCTAATTCCACGGATAGTGGTGTGACCGACACTATCGTAACATCAGTATAGCCGGTTAAGCGTAGTGCGGATGCAACATCCTCTGGTGTACGCTTGACTCGAGCAGTAGTCTCGCTATTGTTACGAACCACCTCGCGTATACGTAAGATGCCATCGGGACGTAATGATGCTAGTAGTTTAGCGAGTGTACTACGTGAATGTTCTACCACTGGTGGATCCAGTAAACCTGAAAGGACTACATCAACGGAGGAAGCTGGCAATTCAACTATAATAACGAGATTAGTTATGGATCATAATAATTACTTGCTACTATATGCTAGGTGTAGTTGCGTGTAATCACCTTCAGCTAAACGATCGGCTTGTTCAAAGCTCAACTTGCCCGTTTCCGTTAGTCGATTGGTTAGTTGAGCGTGTGTCTGCTCTAGATCAGTTATGTCGACAAAAGTATTGCCAACAAGTAGCACACTAGTGCCTGGTTGCACGTTGTCTGTAATCGAAGATACCATTATCGTATAAACTGAAGATAAACGCAATAGAATAAAGAAGGAAACAAACAAACAAACGAATAATGCAGTTATTTGTATATGAATAGAGGAAGGAAGCTGAATAATCAACGACGGAAAGAGGAGTGAGGAGCAAGTTATAGAAAAAATGGCGTTGTTGCTATTCTATTATACGCTGAGTAAGAAATGCTAGCATGATGATTCACAAAAAAATTCACCGTCTCCTTCTTTCCCATCTCATTACTTACGACCATGATTATCATGGTTCCATTTCAAACCAGTTTAATAAAATATTCAAAGAAAAAAAGAAAAAGAAAATAATACTGTTGCTGTTTTCTTATCCATCTATACTTGTATACGTAAAGTATCATTCTATACTATTGCTGCTATTGCTGCCCTTTATATACGCTAGTAGTTAGTAGTTATCACAGCACAACTATTATTCAAGATGCCGTCCAATCTTGTAATGACCATTGACGATTCATTCGTATCCGAGCTAGACCAGGACGACGCTATCTCCGACTCTGAATTGCAGCCACCAAAGGTAATATATATAATAGTCATAGTTGATATTGGAATATCATGTTGTTAACGTAGTTATGCCTATCATCTATGGATATGATAGTCTAATTCTGTACGCAAGTCAAAGGATAAGAAAGGGAAAAAGAAGGCGGGCAACGACAATGAAGATGACGATGGTAGTGGCGTGCTTAATCCTGAATTCACCTTTGATGATGCAGGAGAAATGGCGCAGAGTAGAAATATTTGGGATTTTAAAGCGGCTAGGGCAGCTCTTAAAGCGCAGAACAAGGTAATTAGTGTTAGTCGTAGTTTAATGAAGTGCAACTCATTCATACTCAATGATGATATAGATTCAATACACGACAATTGATGAGATTATCGCAAAGAAACGCAAGGCCAATGCTGAAGAAGGTATTTACCATTGATTTGATTACTCTAGTTTGCATTGTCTAATCCAAATATTAGAAGATGGCATTGAAATGATGAATGATGATACTGAAGAACCAGAGGAATCTACCACGATGAAGACGGTATCTGATGAAGAAGATGATGATGAAGACAATGAAGATGAAGATAATGATGAAAGTGAGAATAACGAGGATGATGATGATGACGACGATGATCTTAGTCATTTAAAGGATCGTGTACGTGGACATGGTGAACTAGCCCATGAAATGGATGATAGTGATGAAGATACAGTGGATGCTGCCGAAGAAAAGGTACTAGTGCTACTACTAATAATTATATTACAATGTACTGTCTATTAACTATATGTATTGAATTAGAGAAAACGCGAATACTTTGCACCTGAAGATGATACACCCGATACAGTTGCAGAGACATTTGCCACTATGAATCTGTCTCGACCAGTGCTTAAAGCACTTACGCAAGTAGGCTTCAGTAAACCTACACTTATTCAGGCGCGTGCCATTCCCATCGCCCTACTAGGCAAGGATATTTGCGGTGGTGCAGTCACCGGTTCAGGCAAGACGGCAGCGTTTATCGTGCCTATCCTTGAACGTCTCGTTTATCGACCGCGTACACATGCTGCCACGCGTGTGCTTATCCTATGTCCTACCCGTGAATTGGCCATTCAATGTCATAGTGTAGCGACTAAGTTGGCCTCGTTTACCGATGTTCAATTCTGTCTATGTGTTGGTTAGTAATGGCATCATCGTATAGAATGCTACACCACCTCTATGTGTATGAATATTAACGCACCGTCATCATGTTAACTATGTTTTTTTGATTAGGTGGTCTATCGTTAAAAGTACAAGAAGCGGAACTTCGTCAAAAGCCGGATGTTGTTATTGCCACGCCAGGTCGTCTTATCGATCATGTTCGTAATTCGCAAAGCTTTAACTTGGATAGCGTGGAGATTCTCGTAATGGATGAAGCTGATCGGTAAGTGATGGTCGTTTGTCTTCTTTAACCACTTATTTACACGTTATACGTTATATATTTATAATGTAGTATGTTGGATGATGGATTCAAAGAGGAACTTACGGAGATTATCAAGAGTTGTCCACGATCACGACAGACTATGCTCTTCTCAGCGACAATGACCGATAATGTAAGTGGATTCATAAGCTATACATGAATATCATTTGCATTCTAATAATGATATTAGGTTGATGAACTGGTTCGCTTATCTCTCAATCGACCAGTACGTCTGTTGATTGATAACACAAAAGCTACGGTAAACACGCTTATCCAGGAGTTCATTCGAGTGCGCAAACATCGAGAAGAGGATCGTGCTGCGATACTGGCATCATTGTGCATGCGTCACTTTCAACGACGCTGTATCGTTTTCTTCCGTAGTAAAGCATCAGCTCATCAAATGAAGATTGTCTTTGGCTTGCTAGGATTGAAGGCAGCTGAACTACACGGTAATCTATCGCAAGAACAGGTAAATACAAATAGGATAAAAGTATAGCATACTTTCTCTCGGTTACTAACAACGTCTATGATGATGATGATGATGATGCTAGCGATTGGCTGCATTGGAACGATTCCGCGATGGTGAAGTCGATTTCTTGCTTGCCACTGATTTGGCAGCTCGTGGTATTGATATTAAGGGAATAGAATCAGTAAGTGGATGAAGACATTCCACTAGCATTGTCATAGGGTTAACACAAAACAACAACAACATAACTAGGTCATTAATTATAATATGCCAGTCAGCTATGCGCAATATCTACATCGTATTGGTCGTACGGCGCGTGCAGGTCAGAGTGGACGGTAAGTAGACAATGATTAAATGGAAGAGCATGATCATCTAATCCAATCTAAATACTGCCATTGTAATACCGACAATAATGATTAGAGCGGTGACATTAGCAGGTGAAGATGATCGTAAAGTACTACGTGATGCTATCAAGAATGCACCCGCTACCACCATTAAACATCGTATTATTCCCCCGAGATTATTGAACAATTTAAAGGACGAGTCGATGGACTAAAGAGTCAGGTTGAGGAAATATTAGAGGAGGAGAAAGAGGATCGATTGGTAAGCAATGATGATGATGATGAGGGTACTATTAGTATTATGCTATCCCATTGATATTAATCTACTGAACTGCTTTAGTTAAAACAAGCGGAAATGGACATGACACGAGCACAGAATCTGCTGGAACATCAAGATGAAATCTACAGTCGACCAGCACGTACATGGTTCCAAACGGAAACGGAAAAGAAGAAATTAAAAGGTGGCATCACACATTATTTATGATCAACTATTATACTAACCAACTAGTTTACTAGAGAGATTGACGGCTAAACATACCGAGCAAGTCAAGGCCAGTCAAAACGATAAGGAAAAGGTATGTATATATGCTAGATGATATAGGATATAAATCTAATTGTTATTGTTGCTGTTGTTTAGACACCTGCTACCAAATTAACGAGAAAGAAGCGTAGACGTTTAGAAGCAGCAGAGGAAGACGCCAAAGCAGCCCGATCCAATCATGGTGCGATTAAAGCAAGTAAACGATCTGGTCAACGCAAGAAGATGACTCAAATGTACGGCGGTGGAGATCGACTCGCCGACATGTCCAATAAGCTGGCTGGACCTAAAAGCGAGAAGGCACGAGCACGACAAGCCAAGAAAAATAGAAAATAAATCATCCAATTAACGATTATTGGTACAAATGACCGAAATCAATCGTCATCTCCTCTTACTTTATGCCAAGAAATAGGGCCAAGCATTGTGACTAATCGCTCGTTCACTCCTTGATGCGCGTGTGAGTTACCGTAATAACCAATCCACTCAGCAAATGGGACCGCTATTTAATAAATAGAACACAGAATTTACGTATACAATCCATCCCCGTCACATATTGTTCTGCCTGATTCATTTCTTCACTTATCGATTATTTCCCTTTGATTGCTGTTCATACCTTCACCGCTCTATTGTAACAAGTGTTGCTATTCAATATGCACGAGATTACATTTAAAGTTCGCCATACGAATGCAGTTATTCGTCGCTTTAGCATGCCAGTAGACGAGTTAGCATGGCCTGACTTAAAAACGAAGATTGAAAATCTTTTTGAGGTGCGAGGGGGAATACGCGGTGTCCTTTATGCCGATAACGATGGCGATTGCATCTTTATTGGTTCTAATGAAGAGCTAGCAGAAATCATCAATTATACTAAAGCCGCGGTAGCTCCCGTCACTATTCGTCTAGAGACGGTAACGGGATATGTCTCTTTGCCATATGATTCTTGGCTTATGGAGGGTGGTGAGCATGATGATGGTACGAAGAGTCAAACGGGATCAGTGACCACCATTAGGACAATTGTTCCTGGTGAAGGACAACAACAACAAGAAGAAGAAGCTGCAACTACTCCTATCAACAACGCTGAACATGCTGCTGAGCCATTGATTAACAATACAAATGAGACAAGCCTTCATGGACGCCCTGTAATGATGCCAACTGCATCGTCCGTGCCACCAGTCGTAAACAACAGACATGGTGACGAGGCAGCAGCCACTACGCAAGAAATGCCTCCACCTCCACCACCGCCAAGAACAACAACTACGCCAACGGGAAGAGCAGCATCGTCTAATGCTGATCTGCCTCCATTAGGATCGCAAATCGCCAGTCTTGCTCGTCAATTTGTACATACGCTCCAATCCAATCCAGAACTCAATGAAAACGCCCGTCAAGTATTGAATCGAGTAAGTATACTCTTGATTTGCATTGCTCTTCACTCGCATCATTTACTAATCCACACCTATCATAGACGGTATCCACCGTAGAGCAAAGCTTTACTCACGTAGTAAGCTGTCTACAAACAGAGTTTACGCATATTTACAATACAGCCGCAGCCCATACCGGATGGGGGTCCAACAACGCTAGCCATGCTACATCGTCGGCAACTACATCTTATGTGCCATCTAACTACCCGGTAGAAGTTGCACCCATACCACCACCTCATATCTCTCCAAATTCACTTTGGACGAACGAGCCATCGTCGGAAGAGGAGGCCGCACGTATTGCTCGGCAGGTGGAAGAACTAAAGGAAATGGGATTCTACGACAAGGCACTTTGCCGCCGTGTACTAGCGCAACATGTTGACATATCGTCGGCCGTTCAAGCTATCTTGGAAGCTACAAACAGCAACGCTCATTAGATAGATACACGGATAGGTTGTTATCCTTAAAGTGTAAAATTTTATATAAAGCATCACTTCTTGCCAGGCGCTTACATTTATTCATTTTGGTAAAAGATTAGTAAAGAGAAATGCAAGGCTATTTACCGGACTTTTCCAACCGATTAACATTGTTAATCATAACTATAATTTTTATCAATCAATAAATTTGCACAATCGTTAGTGTTATTAATTAATAGACCCTTTATTAATAAATGTATAAAGTTTTGTAATGGAATCATTAAATTATACAACAATACCATCACATTAATCAATAAACACTTTTCGCACAATACATACAGCAATACCAGCAGTTGTATGGTCATGCTGTGCGAGTGCCATCACATTCTCATTGTCTATATGATTGCTAATCGATTCAATGACATATTAGCATCTTGGTATAATGAATCAGCTATTGCTTGGTACCTACCGTATACTAATAGTGTTACCATTTGAACCAGGAAGTACGTGGTGGTAGTCCTTTTAATGCACGCATAGGAGAGGAACAAGTAAACCGGTCATTATTTAATGTGTACAACGCTCGTTTAAGGCGAAGCATTGCAGAAATGGCTGTATTTACAGCACCTAGTTCTGACCCAATAGAATTTCTTGCTTCCGTAATACTTGTAAGCAAAAATTGATTATGCCCAAATTTCTTTGACAAAAATTCACGCTGCTTAAACACTCCTAAATAGTCTTGCATCTCTTTTACGGTTATTCTATAGTTAGAATTAAAAGGATTCTCTCCTTCTTCCAAGGAAACAAACACTTGCAAAAAGTCCTGTATCATCTTCTTAAGCTTGTCACAACTCGCGTATTTCTGAGTTGGATTGGATGATAAGCATTCTTCATCAGACGGATTTATAGGTTGCCAGTCTTGTTTTCCTTTAATTATGGCTGTTGAATCAAGATCAATGATCTTTGCACTAATTAGTTTATGAATTGGATCTTCCTGTATCATAATATCTATATTCCATTGTTAGCGTATTTTATTATCGTAATGCTTACTTACTTTTAGGAAACACATCCTCATGGAGAATGCCAGCATTGTAAAGATAGATCGAACCTACAAAGCAATTAGTAAGCATAATATATGAATAATCATAACATGCCTACCTTTAATAACTTGGGGTAATATTTCAGAAGCAATAATAAATGCTTGAGAAAAGGTTTTTCCTTTGAAGTAATCATCTAGAAGCACACCATTGATATAGCTGTAAAGATGACAGAGTTGTGTCATACCATAGACATCATCAAAGTAAAGGTGATGCAATGGATTCATGACATTTTGTCGGCCTGTTGTATAAACACCTGTCAACCTCTGTGCTTCCAGCAATGCCTATTTTTATTGCATACGATGAGTAAGGCTATTCGAATAATAAACCAATACACTTACTTTGAATGCACTAACTTCAGGTATGTTTAAATTAGCTAAATCTAATTTGTAACCGGCTTGATCGCATTTCATAAAGGTAACTTGGTTGTTCCAGGTTACTCGAGCTAGACTAAGCTCTTTATAATCTCCACCGATCCAGACTAAATCCGATAGTCCAAGCTTTTGCTGGTGTTTCACAATGTAGCGCTGGCCAGAGCTGGTTATAGGGTATTTACCTATAAACAAGTTAGCAGTCATCGGGTAGATCACATATGCATAGCTTACCATCTTTAGTGGAAACACCATTATATGAGTGAACGCTGGATATTTGGGATAGCAGTGCTAGAGCACAAGCGCTAATAGCCAATGCAGAATGTGAAGTTACTCGCATATTGTTCGTTGCGGTTTAAGAGAAAAGAAGTGGATGTGGGTATGTTGTGCGTGTAAATGAGAAGAGGATAGTGAGCTATTGACTTGTTCACGGCAAATGGCCGCTCATTTATAGGTGAAAAATCTATGTTTGCAGTATTGAAGTGTTTTCAAACGTAGTATCAAATAAACGAGCCATGAAACCGTTCGCCTTGTGTAAGTTCGAATAATAGATATCGAATGACATTTACGGTACTCATTTACGGCTGTGATTCTGTTACATCTCATGTGGATGAATACAGAATAGTGTATTGGAATGTCTTTCAAACGTAGTATCAAATAAACGAGCCATGGAACGTTCGCCTTGTGTAGTCACTAATTATAGACATTGAATGACATTAGGGTACTGACTTTATTGCAAACCAGCATGGATGATGGCCATAATAGATACTGAATACTATTAGGGTCCTGATTATATTACAGCTAACGTGAATAAAATCCATAATAATGTAATGAATTCAGCTGCAATTGAAACCTGCATGATTGATATTGAAATGGAATTGAATTCAGGTTAGTTCCAACAATAGCTCGATCTACATGATGCATTGGTATGCAACTAGCTAACATTAGAGCATTCGAGATAATAGACAAGTCATTGAATACACTCCAACTATGATGGCAATGACCATTAAACCATTGTTTCTACTTGTAAGCCATGCTGTCATTTAGTTATAGTTCGTGATTCAAGCATTAGGTAGTAGTAGTGTATTTATGTCAATGCACGCACGATCATGTCAGATGATCAGTATCTATTGTGTTGTTCGATGATTTGCTATACAATTCATTGCAATGACTACAGGTAAATATACATCCATTGATATTAATGCATCATCAGTGAGTGGATGAGTGATATATTCTAGTTGACTGCATACTGCTGATAACTGAATATGAATGATAGGAATAGCAGTAGTAGTAGTAGTAGCTGCTAGCTATATTGATTGAAAGCAGAGTATGTTCGATAGAGTGTAGAGAATACAAGGATATGTATGAGGTTGATATGGTGTTTATTAGCTGAATGAGAATAGAAGCAGAGAGACAAGTAGTATGGATAGCAGTAGGAGCGAGTAGAGCGAATAAGCACATATGCTTATAGAATACAAATAAATAAACAGAGTTGAAACGACAAGAAAGAGGAGCAGTAGCAGCAACTAGTGAATAGAATGAATCAAGTGTATACACCACTTGCCGAGTAGATTACAAATAAACAATAGAGATACGAGTGTATGAATAGAGTAGTGGACGAGTAAGCGAACGAGCTATCAGTACAGGCAACAAGCAGTGCTGTCAATGAACTATTAAGAAGCAGCGTTCGTTGTGAGCAATATTAACCAAACAATATGCTTTAGCAAGTGGTATACTACCGGGAGAAGCTATAGCAGTATATTCCTGGTCGACTAACCTGCATGTATGCATATAAAGCTACTCCTAATAGTCAATACAGACTGATGACGATACGCATACAGACCGGTAAGCAAATAGTGTGAGCATTCCATAGGAGCATACAGTGGTAGAATACGGGTAAATGGTACGGATCTGACGAGAGTGCAGTATCGTAGTTTGATAAACAAGGGAGAGGGTCAACAAGTAGCAGGAGTATCGTGTACAGGTACAAGCACCAGCATAGAATACAAATAAACAGTGTAGACTTATCGTGTACGAGTGCTATAGAGTGGAAGGCAAACACAGTGGAATAAAGTGCGTATAACATGTAATTGCAATGGCTGTCCGTAGATAAGCATCACAAGCTGCAAATAAGTAAAGGTAATAGAGAGAACGAATAGAACGCGTAAACGTATGACGTGGCGTTGACTTATTGCTAAAGCAGCAGCAGTAACAACAACGGGAATAGGAATATACGAATAGTGAAGGTGACCGAGAACAACAAACGAGTAATGAGAAGAGGAGTACAGGTATGGGAGTGTATTCAGGTAAGCGACGTGTAGTGTTAGCGTAGCGAGGAGTAAGTGAAGAGTGGCTAACGAGGAAAGACGGGTAGAGGTGGAAGAGTAAGCAAAAGAATCAAGGGAAGCAGGAATGATGAATGGCAGATCAAATAGTGAGAGGAATAAAGAAGTAACGCGTAAACAAAGTGAGTGTGTTCACAAGTGCACTAGTGTGCATATCCACCTCCAACGAGTGTCACGGTGATAACTACGCGGTTGACGAGTGAACAAGTGAACGAACGAGCGAGTAAACGAGTAACGCATAAGCAATAAACAAGTGTATCACAAGTGTGTTAGTGTGCATATCAGCCAATTAAGAGTGGTACGGTGATAAATATGCGAATAACGAGTGAGCGAGGAGATCAAGCAGGAAACAAGTATAGTTAATAAGAAGAATAAATAAAGCGCGCAACGAACTAGAGCGTGCAAGAGGAGTGAGCTTAAGCGAAAGAAGTGAGTAAAAGGACAAGAGCGAGCGAGAGGAATGTGTGAAGCGCACGAGAAACGAGCATAGTGAGTAGATCGTATAGCGGAAGCGAGTAGAACACGAGAGAAAGGAGAGTAAAGCGCGCAATGAATGAGTAGGTTGAGCGGGAACGTGTAGATCGAGCAAAGGAACGGGATCAAGCGGAAGGAGTGAGTAGTATGACAAGAACGGGCGAGTAATGAGTAGATCGTGCAAGAGAAACGAGATCGAGCGAGAAGAATAGTTGCTGTAGTAGTGTGGTTAGTTAATAGCAACGAGTGCATACATGTATAATAAAAGGATATATGCTGAACGTTAATTAGTTCGTATGCAATAGAAAGCGTATTGAATGCAATGAGTATAGCACACGACGAATGAATAAAAGTGCAAGAGAAGTGAGTAGAACGCGCGACGAACGTAAGAGTAATTAGTAGAACGGACGAGGAAGTGAGTGGAAGGAGTAGAACGCGCGAGGAGTGAGTATAGTGACAAGATCGAGCGAGAAACAAGTAGAATAAGCGAGGAATGTAAGACGAATGCGTGAGCGTAATGAGTATAGTGAGTAGATCCGAGCGAGAGGAGTGAGAGTATTGAGTAGAACACACGAGTAATGAATAGAACGAGTAAGAAGAAGGAGTAAAGCACGCCGCGAACGAGTAGATCGAGCAAGAGGAGTGAGTATAGTGACGAGATGGAGCGAGATGAGTGAGTATAGTAAGTATAAAGAACAAGATTGAGTGAGAGAAGTGAGTAGAACGCACGATGAAAGAATAGAACGCGAGAGAAATGAGTATAGTGAGTAGAACCCGAGGGAAGTGATGAGATCGAGCGAGAGGAATGTGAATATAGTGACAAGATTATGCAAGGAATGAATAGAGCGAGCGAGTGAGAGAGAATGAGAGTAATGAATATAACATGCGAGGAAGGAGCGGGATTAGTAAAGAAATGAGTATAGCAACATTGAATGAATGCAATAATGTATAATAAATCGAGTAACAAAGCTACAGCATTGTAATGGAGAACATGGTGGTATTATGAAAACGATATAGGAAGCATACTAGAGGAGGTAGCGACATGGGAGCCATGTGTATAGTGAACATGTCAATTACACTCGCCAATTTTTCATGCATGGGTAATGAAGCGAGAACACTACAAGTGCATTCATTCAATCATATTGAAATGAGGAACATGCTGGTATGTGTTGTATTATTATTGAAGGGATATAAAAGGAGGTATAGTCATGAAGGCCAGAGTGTATGGTCATCGTCATGCATATGTCTCAGTATTGAAACAATAATGAATGTTGTCATGATCACCATGGCTATACCTATAGACCCATTAATGTGAGCCATTGTTATTAATAAGTGTTAATAAAAGTCAGCTAGCTTACTAATACCCATCGGATTGCTTTGTTGTCTCTTGCTAATAGTATAGCCATGACTACATGTTAATAAAAGTTAATAGGCCAATGGGAGCGCCAATGGGGACCAGGTCATTTTCTGGTTAATAAAAGTTAACAAAATTACTAATAAAAAGTTAATGAATTTATTAATAAAAGTTAATAGCTATTTGGGCTCTTCTGCGGCTCTTCTGCGGCTCTTGAGGGGACCGGGTCCTTGTCTGGCTAATAAAAGCTAGTAAATTACTAATAAAAAGTTAATAAAATTACTAATAAAAGTTAACAAACTTATTAATAAAAGTTAATGGCCCATTGGGGCCCTTGGAGAATCAGGTCATTTTTCTGGTATATCCATTTTTCTCGCTCAATTCTGGTCTTCTGGAGGTAGTATTGCGTCTATTGAAGTCAGAAGGCCCGTCCGGACCAGAATATGCCACTACCATTGAGAAATAACGCCATTTGAGCAAAATGAAAAGGACCGGACGACCAAATAACGCGATTTGTATGGGAGAAATAGACTATTTGCGATTTATTGCCTGAAAATGCATCGATTGTAGCCGACTCGCATATCAATCAACTCGCTATTGCGGTCTGGACATGCGAAATGCACTATTTGTGCATGCTTTCAAGTGCGTTATGGCAATAGCATTGAAAAACACGGTATTATAGGGAAACTACCATACAAATTCAAGAATCACGGTGATTTCCGCGGCTTTACTCGCCATACTACTAAGCTATGCTGGGTTTAGCGAATAAGTAGACTTGTGCACTCTGTGATGCCCAGTAGAATGGTAGCACCCGCATGCCGATCTGATGGATATCGGAGGAGGAAAACATGGATACTGGAAAGCACAGCCAAATCAAGAATCACGGCAACTATCGACATTTTACTCGCCCTATTTGTCATTTATTTAGGCAACAGGTACATATTCTGGTCCGGAAAAGCGAGATACGTCGAATGAGCGCATAAACAGCGAGATTGGACCAAAATAACGATAGTTAATGGGTGGAAAGTAAAACGCCATACAAATAATATCCGTGACTGCGTTTCTATTAATAGCTATATATAGAACAGCTATAAATAGTACTATATATAGAAATGTGACGTAATATCTATATATAGTTCTATATATAGCATGTATAGCCGCTCTATATATAGCTATAAATAGGTGGCAATATAGGGGAAATGGTTGTTAATAATGGGGGATAAATGTTAATAAATTTGTTAACTTTTTGTTAACTTTTATTAATGGGTTCATTAGTAATATTTTTGCCAGTTTTTGCCAGCTATTTTGTTAGATTGAAACTGCTAATTTTTACTAATGAATTTGTTAATAAATTTGTTAACTTTCATTAATGCTTTCATTAGTAATTTTTTGCTAGTTTTAAGCTGCTAACCCTTGTTAATTTTACTAAGGGCTATATTAATAATTTATTAACACTTTATTAATACCATACTAATGACCAATTAGTAGGTGTACTAATAGCTTTATTGCTTTTTATTAATAAAGGGCTTATACGAGTGTAATGAGCATAGAAAAGTAAACAAACGGAACTTACTTGAAGCGTACACAGTATGCAGAACAGCATACAGAATAGCTTTAGACGCGCAAGCATTACCCGTAACTAGTGCACAGTAGAAATATAATAAACAGACGGCAGCTTACCTTGTAATACAAAGAGTAGCAGATGAGCACTGTTAACGTACAAAGGAATAAACGCGCGAGTGGATCATGACGCAATGACAGCTGTAACGCACTCGCAGGAACAACACGGTAGTCTTGTCGTGCACAAGTGCTACAGGCTGAAGGGGAAGGTGATTGCAGCAGAATAAAGTGAGTATGAACGCGTGATCGTGGTGAGCGTGCGTAGAAAAGCACCGCAAACTACAAAGAGGTAAGGATAATAGACAGGACGAATAGAACGCGTAGATGATGACGCAATCTAACGTTAGATCAACAACAACAACAACAACAAGAAGGAGCGGTGAATAGCAAACGCGAGTAAAATATAAACAAGCGAGAGAGGAGAAAGTACAAGTACGCGAGTGTGCTAAGCAAAGGTAAGTGCATACAAGATGAAGGAGAAAGAGAAATAAAGAACAGGTACAGCGAGCATCACGAATACGAGTAGTGAACGGTGAAGAAAAAGAGAAAAGAAAGAGTAAACAACAGAGAGAGAGAGAGAGAGAGAGGAGTGAACGTGTAAAGCAGGTGGTATTCACCAATAACCAAGAATGAATAGGAACTATTAACCATCAGGTACATGTAACCATGCGAGTGGGTTACGCGGTATAGGTTCACGTAGGATGCACCGGTCAATATATGGAGCATATAGGCACGTAGTCGAGAATGGCACGCGTTGCTTCACAGCCTGTTGATATGTAGAGAGTGGCGTTAAACGGCGTAGACCAGGTAATAGTAGACAGAGCGGCACACGACTGAATGTCCACCTGACCGGGTATTATATATGCATGCTAGATCGTGAAGCTAAGCTGCCTTCTAGAACAGGAGTTAGTCATGATAAAGTGAAAGCGTCAAGCCTCATAGGACACGCTCGAGGTCTGTTCTAGACTTACTCGTTAATAACAATAAACCTTTAGTACACCTTGCGTAGAACCAGGTAGCATTAACCGATCAATGTACGTTCCATATTACTATGTAGCCGAAGACGGTATGTAGCGAGCTATGCGTTACTCGTTTATTCGTTATTTGCGTATCTATTGCCGTGGCATTAATTGATGCTAACAATGTTCGTTAGTGCACTCATTATTCACCATTCATAATTATCGGTTAGCATCAGTCATTCTGTATAGTCATTGTATATCCGGTTGTATACACGTAGCCAAATCCATTGCTGACTATACTCCCAATGACGAGCACATCATATTGCAGCAGTACATTTAAAAGCTAGAATACTATTGTATCGAAATAGTGAATATGTTTTATTGATGATGAAATCATTAGATCATACAGCGATATCAGCAGTTGTATGGTCATGCTGTGCGAGTGTCATCACATTCTCATTGCCTATATGATTGCTAATCCATTCAATGACAGATTAGCATTTTAGTAGAATGAATCAGTTATTGCTCGATACTTACCGTATACTAATAGTGTATCGATTATAACTAGAGAGTACGTGGTGGTAGTTCTTTTAATGCACGCATAGGAGAAGAGCAAGCAAATGGATCAAATCGTATGGTGTAATACACTTTAAGAAGATAACGTATTGCTGGAATGACTGCCTTTACATTACCTAGTCTTGACTCAATATATCCTTGATGCCGCTTAAATTTTTCTAAACAATCTAGTACGGCCTGTTTGGCCAATACATAGTTAGGAACATAAGGATTGTCTCCTCTTATGTGGAAAATAAATTTCACTAAGAACCCGGCCATCACACCCTTAAGCCCGTCACAACTCTTGTATTTTAGACGTGGATTCGGCGTTAAGTGCTCCTCGTCATTTGAGCTTATAGGCGCCCAACCTTGTTGTCTTCTAAATATCTCCGTTCCATCCATATCAATGAGCTTTACACCAACTATTTTGCCAACAAAATTCTTTTGTATCATAATATCTACGGTATATTGTTAGCATATTTTATAGTTATTAATGTTTACTTACTTCTCTGGTGCAGATCATAATGGATAATGCCAGCATTGTAAAGATAAATCAAGCCTATAAAGCAATTAGCAATCATGCTCTATGAATAACTATCAAACTTACCTCTTATAATATCAGGTAATATTTTGGCAGCAGTAATATATGCCTGAGCAATGGTGTGTTTTCTGAAGTAATCATCTAGAAGCACACCATTGATAAAGCTGTAAAGATGGCAGAAGTACCTATTTCCATTGCTTTCAGAGAAGTTAAATTGGTGCAATGGATCCATGACATTTTGTCGGCCTGTTGCGTAATCGCCTTCCAGCTCCTTCTTTGCTTTCACCAATGCCTGTATTTATACCGTAAAGTAAGTGCGATTATTTGAGTGATAGATCAATACACTTACGTTGAATGCATATACTTCTGCTATAGCTTCTTCAAATATGTCTACTTCAAATCCTTCTGGTTTGCTAGATACTATATCACATTTCATAAATGCATCGTGTTTGTTCCAGGTTACTCGAGCAAGTCTAAGGTTTTGATCATTTCCACCGCTCCAGCGTATTTTCGATAGTCCAAGCTCTTTCAGATGCTCCATAACGTACCTCTGGGCAAAAGTAGTGATAGTATTATCACCTATAAACAAGTTAGCAGACATCGGATAGACTACACATGCATAGCTTACCTTCTTTGAAAAAACCATGAGCTGAGTGAGCACTCGGTAGCTGGGATAACAGTGCTAAAGCACAAGTGCTAATAGTCAATGTAGAATGTGAAGTTATCCGCATATTGTTCGTTACGGCCTAAGCGTAAAGAAGTGAATATGTCTATATTGTGCGTGTAAATGAGAAGAGGATAGTGAGCTATCGAATTGTTCACGACAAATGGCTGCTCATTTATAGGTGAGTATTCGATGGCTACGATGTTAAAATGTCGTTTAAGCAAAAAGTAAAATAAACAGAATACGGTATCGCTTACCATGTGTACTTGCCAATTATAGATATTGAATGCCGTTTACGATAGTCATTTCTAGATCTGCTTCGGTTACAGCTACCATGAATAAAATCCAGAAGAGTGTATTGGATTCAGCTGCAATTGAAACGCGTATGATTGATATTGAAATGAAATGGAGATCAACAGAATCCGATTTAGTTTCAATAATCGCTCGATCTACATAGTGTACGGTATGAAACTAGCTAGCATTAAAGCATCCGAGATAATAGACAAGTCATTGAATACACTCCAGCTATGATGGCAGTGACCATTAAACCGCTGTTCCTACTTGTAAGCTATATTCCTATTTAGTTATAACTCTTGATGCACGCATTAAACGGTAGCAGTGTATTCATGCCAATGCACGCATGTTCACGTCAGATGGCCAGTACCTATTGTGTTGTCCGATGACCTGTTGCCCAGTTCATTACAATTATTACAAGCAGATATACATCCATTGACATCGCCACTAGTCGTGTATTCGAACGATACGAGACTTGCCTAGTTGTGTCGGAATAGTTTCATTTCCATCCAGCTGCAAATAGCTGCATAAATAAATTGTGGTAATGATGGTGATACTAGTAGGCAGTAGTACTGATCGCCACGTATCCAATCGTGCACCTATTTATATATTATAGAAAATGCCATACTCGCCGCACTATCACCGGTATCAGACATCCATTCGGGTAAGCATGTCGAGTACATACCAATTACAAAAAAAATATGTAGTAAAGAGTAATATTCGATTATAGAACAAAGTGGCACCTGGATATTCCGCTTCTAGTCGTTGTTGTTGTTGTCGTTGTCGTTGTCGTTGTTGTCGTTGGTGTTGTTGTTGTTTTTTGGGGGCGAGTGATGCTTCAAATATCAGTTGCGGTCTAACTCGTCTTTCAAATACAAATCCTACAGCTCCCGTAGCTGCCATGCCACTTGGTGTCGTGAATGTTCTTGCAATGGTAATGATCAATCAATATCCAAATGACGACGATGGCGACGATGATGCTGTTGTTGCAGCTGTTGCTTGCATGCTAGTTCACGATCCATTGATGGCGTATGTGCGGATGTGCGGATGTGCAGGTGAAATAGTAGTCGTGCGTGGTAGCGACAACGCGAAATCGATTTGTACGGCAATTAATGGGCCAATCCATCACCGTTGCTGTTTAGATGAGTATGAGCATGGCGTATGTTTGCTGCTTGATTAGATCGAGCTGATGGACCACAAGTTAGTCGATATCAGCGTTCGTTATAACCTTCCTCGATGCTACTGCAGTTACTTGAAGCAGCAGATTCGTTATAGAAAATTACCATCCGTTCAAATAGCATTGCGCTTCGAGGCTGTCCATTGAGCAGTGTGTTTGTGTGTCCGATAGCGTAATGTGGCAATAAACGTGCCACGTGCATGTACGAGTGAATTCAGTAAGAGAACTAAAATGGCTGTTGCCATTGTAGTCGTTGTAGATGCACGTACTATTGGCGTGGCCGTGGTAGCGATAATAGCAGAATGGTTATGATTGCACGGCTGTCGAGATATCTTGATGCTGATCAGTCGTAGTAGTAGTAAAAGTGGTAGAAATAAGCGGAATGGTTGATCGTGTATGTACAGATGATAGCTGTGCTTATATCATATCCATTGCCGTTGAGATCATTGGTAACGCGATGCTCATGCGGTAGATGCAAGTTGTAATGAAAATAAAGATGGCACCAATTAAAAAAAGACAATCCAGTTGGTAATATTGGAATAATGTCGAGCATCGCTGATAGTCATGTTGATTGACAAAGTGTGCTGCTAGTTTACAATGGATTATCCGTGGTCGACAGATGTGATCATGCAGCATGCGAGAATACCGACATTAAAGCTTGTATCGAGCGCGCATACATAGTGACATTATAACGGCTAGACAAAGGATCGACTGTGATTGCCATTGTGTATCGGTAGTGTAGGGTTGTCCGATATCCACAAGAATCCGGCAATGTCCAAGTGCTCTATGAATACGTTCGGTATATCTCCATCATATCATGATCGACCACTGTTACATACCATCATCGTAAGCGATGACAAGTGGGATATGGTGTGTTGGAGTAGGAAGATGTTCGCCCGATGGTCGTAGATTGGATGTAGATGACGGTGGAATGATGGTCGCTGTTTGTTGTCGACCAGTGATGACTACAAGCTTGATTTAGAGTGAATAATAGACATGATGACATAGATACAATGGCGAATACGACAGTGACATGACGCGGGTGAATGATTAAGTTGTTGTGCCATTAGCATGATGGATGTAGTCAATGGATTGGCATTGATACAAGTCATCAGCGAGTGATATTAACGCATCACCAGTGAGTAGATGAGTGATATATTCTAGTTGCTTGTATACTGCTGATAACCGAATAATAATAACAATAGTAGTAGCAACTAGTTGTATTGGCTGAAAGCAAAGTATGTTCAATAGAGTGTGAGTATAGTGCATACAATGATATAGGTGAGGTTGATACGGTGTTTACTGACTGAATGAGGATAGAAGCAGAGGAACAAGTAGTATGGATAGCAGCAAGAGTGAATAGGCCCGAATGAGCGCATATGTTTATAGAATACAAACGAATAAACAAATAAACAAAGTTGACAGGACAAGAAAGAGCAGCGGCAGCAGCAACAGCAGCAGCAGCAACTAGTGAATAGAATGAATCAAGTGTATACACCACTTGCCGAGTAGATTACAAATAAACAATAGAGATACGAGTGTATGAATAGAGTAGTGGACGAGTAAGCGAACGAGCTATCAGTACAGGCAACAAGCAGTGCTGTCAATGAACTATTAAGAAGCAGCGTTTGCTGTGAGCTGTATTAACCAAACAATATGCTTTAGCAAGTGGTATACTGCCGGGAGAAGCTATAGCAGTACATTCCTGGTCGACTAACCTGCATGTATGCATATAAAGCTACTCCTAATAGTCAATACAGACTGATGACGATACGCATACAGACCGGTAAGCAAATAGTGTGAGCATTCCATAGGAGCATACAGTGGTAGAATACGGGTAAATGGTACGGATCTGACGAGAGTGCAGTATCGTAGTTTGATAAACAAGGGAGAGGGTCAACAAGTAGCAGGAGTATCGTGTACAGGTACAAGCACCAGCATAGAATACAAATAAACAGTGTAGACTTATCGTGTACGAGTGCTATAGAGTGGAAGGCAAACACAGTGGAATAAAGTGCGTATAACGTGTAATTGCAGTGGCTGTCCGTAGATAAGCATCACAAGCTGCAACTAAGTAAAGGTAATAGAGAAAACGAATAGAACGCGTAAACGTATGACGTGGCATTGACCTATTGCTAGAGCAGCAGCAGTAACAACAACGGGAATAGGAATATACGAATAGTGAAGGTGACCGAGAACAACAAACGAGTAATGAGAAGAGGAGTACAGGTATGGGAGTGCATTCAGGTAAGAGACGTGTAGTGTTAGCGTAGCGAGGAGCAGATGGAGAGTGGCTAACGGGAAAGACGGGTAGAGGTGGAAGAGTAAACAAGCAAACGAGTGTAGTAATGAGATTGCTACCTTTTATTCACTTTCATTAACCATAGTCTTTCTTCTTTTTACGTTACCGTAGTATATTTA
>JAIXMF010000196.1:0-24676 GCA_025201365.1 Syncephalis plumigaleata | reverse complement strand
TCGTTCACTTATACTTTGATATGCTTGATTTTACATTAATAAACGATAAATGCCTGCAGCAATGAATCCTATAATACTTCATTATTACAAGAATCGAAATATCCTTGTTATTGCTAGTAACCTACCTAGTCCTGCAATACGTAGACCAGTGCGACGTGCTTGCAACTTTAGTGGTAATTGCCTGCTTTCCCATAGTAAATAGCCGCCTACACCTGTAAACGCACCACCACCAGTTAGACGACAAGCGATACAGTCTTGTTGACTATTATCAGAGGGCGTATCGACCATATTCTTATAGCAATAAGTAATCTAAGTGTAGTAATAAGTAGAATCTTGAATTGAAAAAAGCAGCAAAAAAGAATAACGCGTTGGTAAGTGGATGTAAGGACACACACACACACACACACACACACAAACGCATTCATCAATTGCAATTACAGTTCTTTTCCTTTCATTTATTGATATACGATTACGAGTCTTTTAATAATAAGCGATATCCAATTCAAAATATTGATCATGAATATTAGTAGTATTACAATGACTACAATGTAAGAACGCATTGTACAAAAACAACAAATGATGACGTTCGCGTTTTTTATTAATGCTAATGATTTACGGAATAAAAATATATGCAATGATGACGATGATGATAAGCATCACACACTGATAAGTGCACCACTTCTCTCTCTGTGTCTCTCTGTCTCTGTCTCTGTGTTACCTTCTTAAACATCGCGTCACAGATCAATTAACAAAAGTGTAAGACATTATTTCTTTCCACTCTTCTCTATTATCATTTGATGCGTGTTGCTTATTCCATAGGTAGTCGTCGTCTACGTATCCATAGTATATCATGAAGTTCGCTAAGCAGTTGGCACTCCGGGCCATACCAGCCTGGAGCGTTGATTATATCGATTATAAAAGCTTAAAGAAGCAGATTGCCGCGAATCGAGCACGTTGCAATGGTTTGTCACTATTAAGCAGAAAAGAAAAGAAAAGACGACATGGTCATTTGTAGTCTAACTTGCTCGTTCTCTATCGTTAGATGAAGTGCTATCCGAGGAGGATATGAACATTATGGCGGATCAGTTTGAACAGATGGTTCTCACGGAGGTGGACAAAGTCAACGATCGTTACGTAAAGCAGGAGAGAGAATGTGCCGTTAAACTGGAGGAATTGGACTCGCAGGTATGCGTATACACATGTACATTGCAAATTGCACCGCGTGATATAAGAAGAATGATCAGCTAACAATAAGTAGTGTGAGAAGGACATGGCACTCGGTGAAAATGATGCCTGTAAGTGCTATGATGACCATACGTGCTTCAACGATTGCATTTATCTTGACTAATGCAATGAATTCATTATAGAAGCAAGAGTTACCAAGTTACTACAATCACTCGAGTATATTGCCGGTAAGTATTTGGATAGAATGCGTATCCTCATCAATAATATCCTAATGAATGCTCTATTCGAATTAGATTACGTTCACACGAATGTAACAGGATTTCAAAAGATATTAAAGAAATACGACAAGAACTTTGGAGCAAGCAATTTGACAAATCGTGTCTGGCCATTGATTAAGAACACACCATTTGCGCGTGCTCATAAGAATGAACACCTACTCGTTCGTGCTCGTCAGGTAAGCGAATGGCTCGCTAGCAACTAATGCATCGTGTTGTCATGTAGACATCTCCTGCAAATCGACTAATCGTTTATTATAGGTGTGGCGACAACAAGTGCCACCGGTACCACAACCGGTAGACGAACAAGTAAAAGATCCGTTAAAAAGGCGCGATTCAATCCTTGGTGCAGTGATAGATGATACGGGATCTCGTTCAGTATTAGAGGCGCATATTTCTATTGTGGAAGATCTCGAATTAGATACCATGCCACATGGACAGATAACCCGTCAATGGGTGGTACTAGCGCAGAATGGTCTTGGTGAACCGATTAAAGTGCCAGTCATTGTGGCTAAGGTAAGGGCATCCACATTAGCATAGACTATCTACGTAGCTCACAATTTGAACACACACACACACATGCATGCTCACCTTGTATAGGGGACAAAATCGGGTCCAGTACTTGGTATTACTGCCGCTCTACATGGCAATGAACTTAATGGCATCCCACTTATTCATAAACTGTTCTCGGAACTGGACTGCACACAATTGCATGGTACGGTACTGGCAGTACCAGTGGCCAATGCACCCGGCTATGTACGTGGGCAACGTGGCTACACCGATGGTTCCGACTTGAATCGACTAATGCCAGGGTAAGTCCCTGTTAATGAACATGATGTAGTACGCGCATCTATTTACTCGTATAAAATACGTGTGATGACAGCAAGAGTAATGGAACGGTAGCGCAAGTATACGCCTATCATTTAATGGAGCGAATCATTGTTAAATGCAACCATTTACTCGATCTCCACACGGCTAGTCGTGGTCGAATGAATTCGTTATACGTGCGTGCCGACATGAATAGCCCGCGTACTCATGCCATGGCACGTCTACAGAATCCACAAGTATGTACAAAACAGCAGTGAACATTTAATAGCAATCACTCATCAAATCATATATATATATATACTGTGTGTATTAGATTATTGTACACAATACAAGTCCAGATGGATCATTACGCGGTGCAGCCATGGAACGTAACATTGCCGCTATCACGGGTGAGTAGAGAAAAGCATATCATCCTATAACAGCATATTTATTTAACAATAATGCCATGATTACTAGTTGAAATTGGTGATCCATCCCAGTTACAGAAGCGATACTTAAAAAGCGCTCTCCTAGGCGTGACGAACATTATGTCACATCTCAAAATGATTCCACACGAGAAAGACATGCCTGAATTCGAACCGGTTATTTGTTCCAGAAGTGTAGGTCATTCATTCATTCATTCATTCATGTATCTAATAAGTGTGACCGTCTAATGTACACGTATCTTTACTTTTATTTATTTATTTATCTATCTATTATGTATGTATGCATGTGCAATGTAGTTCTGGATATTTGCTCGTACTGGTGGCATTCTAAGTGTACTACACGATGTTAATACATGGGTACGCAAGGGTGAACCCATCGCTACTGTACACTCGATATTTGGCCACCTAGAGTGCACGTATTACTCACCAGAGGATGGCATTATCGTTGGTAAGAATGTCGATCCCGTATGTCAGAGTGGCAACAGAATCATACATCTCGGGGTAATTGGAGGCGAGTTTGCGGGTGAGTCAAATGATGGACACTTATAATCATTCATAAGCATGCACTGTTGTTGTTGTTGCTACTACCACCCCTGAACCATTGATCTACCCGAGTAAATGATGAGAAATGATGAGACTATTATTCATGAACATTTTAATGAATAATACGCGGCACTATTGCTTATACGTTGTTTTGTTTAATAAACTACCTAAAATTGTATATCTCTCTATCTAGTTACCTATAATGTGCTGCTTACATTGATTAACTGTTAATATTCTATAATAATTCATTATTATTAGAGCAAGAATGAACAAGTTTTCATTTTCTATTTGCCTATGCAAGCCATTCATTAGTAGGATGTTAATAAAGTTGTAAAAAAAGTGAGCAAATATTCTATGCTTATGAAATGGTCATGGCTTATTACGAATCTGACCTCTTCACTTTAAGCGAGTTGGAGACGCATTAAAACTGAAAAAAGGTTTCTTTCCTCCTTTTTTATGCGTACACCCAACCTCTTTCTTTTTCTAGTGCTATTGTTATCGTTGTTATCGTTGTTGTTATTGTTGTTGTTTTAACCGTTTACAGGCCTGGTTACTTCTCTTTGTTGGTTTAATAAATACTGTTAGCAATCCTTTATTTTTACTTTGAGTTACTATCGGTATTTACTCATCTCTACTACCACTCTATCCAGTTCACTAGGTTGTTCTGTCTTCATTACTCCTTTTTCTCTCTTTTATCAAATACTATTCGACATCTTATTTGGCCGTTTTATTAACCCACGCCTTAGGTGCTGCTTTTATTGTTCCCAACATGGCTAGTATGATGGAAGCAGAACAACAAGTGGCTACGTATCAGCCGGTCTCGTTCGTTCATCGTCCTGGCTACGGTAGAAACGGTCGCCCTGTTACTGTGACCACCAATAATTACATGATAACCAGGATGATTGAGAGTAACGTTATTCAATATGACGTAACCATTGAACCGGACTCGAGTCCATTCACCAATAGACAAGTGTTTCAACAATTCGAAGATATGAATCGTTCGCAATGGCGTGGTCTATTGATGGTATACGATGGAAAGAAGATCGCCTATGCACCGAGAGATATGCCATTTGGTGATGGTTTCCGTACTGAGGTAAATTTTACCCAATAGATTAGCGTGTTATTATTATTAGTAGTAGTAGTAGTAGCAGTAGCAATAGAAATAGTATTAGTATGTACTTGATATAAATACTCGTTGTAGATTACCCTGCCCGAATCCGATGGTCGTTCCACACGTAAACCGCGTATTTTCACGCTAACCATTCGTCGTACTGCGGAGGTGAACATGAGGGAATTATTTGAATTCATCGAGGGCCGATGCAAGATCACTCCGAATATTCACTCTGCAATTATGCTGTACGATATTCTACTACGACATCAACCGGCATTCCGCTACACGACGGTCGGACGATCCTACTATATTGATGAACAGAGCTCGGTACCATTACCTGGTGGCCTAGTGGCACGTCAAGGCTTGTACCAATCGGTTCGTCCCGCTTATAGACAAATGATCGTGAACGTGGATATTAGCTCGACGGCATTCTACGCGCACGGTCCGCTCATTAATATCGTGTGTCGTATCCTTAACCTACAACATCCGGATCAGTTACGTCGTGGTTTGCGATCGAATGATGCTGCGCGTGTTGAATCCTATGTCAAGGGTTTATCCTTTTACGTCACGCATCGTGGTTCGGACAAACGCAAGTATAAGGCGAACCACCTCACCAAAGGCGATGCCTCACGCACGACATTCACCGTGGGTGACACCAATCAGCAGCAGAGTGTGGTGAACTACTTTAGGGAAAAGTACCAGATGCGTCTGCGATATCCGGAACTGCCTTGCATCGAAGTAAAGAAGGGCATGTACTTCCCAATGGAAGTGTGCGATGTCGTCGAGAATCAACGGTGCTCGCGTAAACTATCACCCGAACAAACAGACGGTATGATCAAGTTCACGACTCATCGTCCGGACAAGCGATTGAACATGGTACGCGATAGTATCCGCGAGTTAAAGTATCATCACAATCAGTATATTCGCGCTTTCGGCGTTTCCATCAAGGACACGGAACCGATGAATGTTAAAGCTCGTATATTGGAGACGCCGCGCATTCATTACAACCCGAAGAGTCGCGAGGCAATAGTGACACCGAACACGGGCGTGTGGAACTTGCGCGATAAGCTTGTATCAACGGGCGCCGTCCTCGGTAGTTGGTCGGTCATATCGTTTGCCGACCGTGTGGGACGTGGCCAGGCCGAGGGCTTTATCCGCGAGCTAGTGTCGACTTGTAAGCGTACCGGCATGAATATCACCGCTAGTCAGCCGCCGATCGTACAGCAGAATCGACAAACCAATGTCGAGCAGATTATGCGTGCTGCTCACATGGAAGCCGAGAAACGATTCCGTGCACCTCCGCAAATTATCGTCTGTATTGTTCCGGATTCATCTGTGCCGTTATACGCGGAAATCAAGCGTGTCTGCGAGACAATCGTCGGTATCCCCACGCAGTGTATTGTCGCGAAACACACGCATCGACCGAATATACAATATTGCGCGAACGTTTGTTTGAAGATGAACGCGAAACTCGGCGGCATCAATTCCACGTTAGCACGCGATGCACTGCCATTTATTAGTGAGAAGCCCACCATCATCATTGGCGCTGACGTTTCTCATCCCGCGCCCGGCGATGTTACACGTCCCTCGATATCCGCCCTAGTCGGCTCTATCGACGCTAGTCTATCCCAGTTCAGCTCGTCTATTCGTATTCAAACGGCTCGCGCCGAGATTATTGGCGACTTGTCCGAGATGGTTATCGAGTTGCTGAAGGCGTTCTTCCGAAATACCGGACATAAGCCGGCGCGTATTCTCTTTTATCGTGATGGTGTGTCGGAGGGCGAGTTCCAACAAGTGCTCGACATGGAGGTTAAAGCCGTTAAGCAAGCGTGCAAACAATTAGAGCCGCACTACAATCCGACGCTTACTTATGTCACGGTGCAGAAACGACATCATACTCGCTTTTTCCCAACTAGGCGTGAGATGGCCGATAGATCGGGTAATTGCGTGCCCGGCACAGTCGTCGATTCGGATATCACGCATCCCTACGAGTTCGACTTTTACCTAATGTCTCATTCGGGCATTCAAGGCACGTCACGTCCATCACATTATCAAGTGATTTACGATGAGAATCGATTCACGCCGGACGCATTGCAAGAGCTCACCTATCGCATGTGCTATTTATACGCGCGTTGCACTCGATCTGTCAGCGTAGTGCCACCCATTTATTACGCGGATATCTTGGCGGCTCGTGCTCGTTTCCATGCTACCGGCGACAACTTTGGCGATGTCACCAGTCATACGTCGGATTCTACCGCGCCAAGTTACCGTCGATTGCACGAGAAATTGCGTAATTGCATGTTCTACATGTAGTAGTAGTAGTAATAATCAATCTATAAATATGTTTGTTATTCACGAAGTGCTGATTGTAATATGGCAATTGCTACTACTAGTTGCATTTGATATGGATGATCATTGATACTGGTTTGACGTATTATTATTATTACTATTATTCAATGCAGGTATAGCACAAGTACAAATACAAGCATAAACACATTGCTTTACCGTCAAGTATACTTTATATTCATACTATATCACATCTTTGCTAGTGATATAAGCACTAGTATTAACGAAGAATGCATACATTTCAATCAATATTTGTAATGAGTGAATCAGAAGAACATTGTAAAAGTGGTTACTCAAGGATGTTCATCCTTCTCTTTATTTGTAATAGGAAGCATGCTAGTTTACGACTTCGAATCTTTGTAAGATCTTGCGAGGAACATAGCAAGTCCGAGCAGAAGTATCGGATAGTTCAGTTGCTATTCCCAATAAAAGCTTGCATCTCTCCTTGACCGCGGAAGCATATTCCGCTGGTACATTTCCATACTTTAGTCGTCCATCCAAGATGGTATCCACGTTGTTTTTCGCATTATCGCCATAACCAATAATGGATCTGCGTATTATAGCAGCGAGTGCCTCATTGGTTTTCTTGCATTGAATCTGCGCTTCTGGACTCTGGTCACGTACAGTCACAAATTGCTTTTCATTTATGGGCTGTTCCGGATTTGGTGTCAATAAAGAGGCACCCTCATAGTTGCTAATCCTCGCCCCCTCGAGCCTCCTGTCCGCTTTATCGAATATAAGCATAATATCTAATGAATAACAACAGTATCGTTAATAGTGCATTGCCATTAAATTGTAGTGTGAAATCATACCTGAGGATTTCAGTTGAACTGGTGCAACATTGACTTTGTATAGATAGTTGATTCCTAAATATTCACGATTAGTATATGTACGTATATGTGTATGTACTTGACGAGTGGACTATTTAGCTTCTATTCATCTTTCTCAATGAATTACCTCTTAGCGTGTGTATGAGTACGGTTAAAAGAACATCTGCAACACTCGATATTGGCCTTCCGTTGAGCACTTGATCCAAGGGATAAGCGTTCAAGTATCTTTCGTAAACGATACATTTGGTTTCCCCCATAATACGTGAATGAAGCTTAGATGCTAGCTTGTACTGAGCGAACTTGCTAGATTTCGCGTCGAAAGCATCCACTGGCCACACAATGTTATCCGTGCCGCGTGTATTACGAAAGGTAGGAGCAGTTGCTTGCAACACCTAATCACGTATTAGTAAGCTACGGTATACTATAAATTGGTCAGTCGGTCAGCCATTCGGTCAGACGTACTTGGGAAACTTGTATCTCATGGTCAAGCTTGGTTCCACATTTTAAGGTGGCCGGTTTACCATCCCGCAATAGATGGGCTGTCCTCGTTTTAGGGAGTCTGAAGAGGCCACTATTGTATTCCTGAGGTAGCCATTCTATATTGGTTAATTGATGCGCTTCGCTATTCTTCGCTAGATATTTCGCAGCTGGATCCTTACGCGAGAAGATATCTATATTACAAGGTTGATTAGTATAAAGTGTAGGCATCGAGGATCACAAGTTGTACACACTGTTGATCCTTTGATCTATGGCATGCGCTTCCATGGCATGATTGAGCATCAACGATGCGCAAGTGATAATGATAGCACAGCTAAATAGTTTCATCATGGTTTGTAGGATGTTTGTCGTAGTGATAGGGAGAAAGTGTTGATATGAATAGTCTGCGTCGAATGATAAAGGAAAGAAAGAATCAAAAGACGTAGTGTGGTTTCGTGTAGAATGAAGGAGCGGAAGTAAGTTCGTGTATTGCTTTATCATGGGTAGCAATTGCGATATATCACCCCCATTTATACTTGTTCTTATCGCTAACTTCAGAATGGCCACGTGTATACACGGAGACATGTATATCTATAAGGAGCTTGAATAATTGTCATGATAAGTTCCGTCTAAATGATTAATTTAACATCCGTCTTACACTCTACAAACGCCCAATAAGGTAATAAACGTCATTGGCATTTCCATTTCAGGCTGCCCCAACTCGAGCGGAATGTACCATACGCTCAATTTGACGTGTAATAAGCGGTTCACTTGATTCTACGATATCTTATTATAGCATCCAGTTTTGCTATTAGAAATTCTAGAATTGATTAAATAATTGTTTGTGTGTATGCGTGTTTTTGCGTTAAATGACTAGTGTAGAATATAATATGAGCTAAATAATAAAAAGAGAGTATCTTTAAATTCAATTTATTTGATATCACTCAAATGTCGTTAAGGATAATAGCGTAAATACTGAGTAGGTGTATATGGGCTTATAAAGTAACTGTCATTTCACTTATAGCTTTGCTAGATTGGTACTAGAAGGAAGAGCACCGCCAGGAAGAGCACCGGCACTGCCAGGATGAGCACCGGCACCGCCAGGAAGAGTACAGCACTGCCAGGATGAGCACCGGCACCGCCAGGAAGAGTACCAGCACTGCCAGGATGAGCACCGGCACCGCCAGGAAGAGTACCAGCACTGCCAGGATGAGCACCGGCACCGCCAGGAAGAGTACCAGCACTGCCAGGATGAGCACCGGCACCGCCAGGAAGAGTACCAGCACTGCCGGGAAGAGCACCAGCACCGCCAGCACCAGGGACTCCAGTGCCAGTGCCAGTGCCAGTAGTACCAGCACCTAGCGTTGGATTAGCTAATGAGTCCGTTAGGGAGGCACTTGGAGATGTAGCGCCAGTGCCAGGGACTCCAGTGGCTCCAGTACCAGCACCGCCAGCACCAGGGACTCCAGTGCCAGTACCAGTAGTACCAGCACCTGACGTTGGACTAGCTAATGGGTCCTTTAGGGAGGCACTTGGAGATGTAGCGCCAGTGCCAGGGACTCCAGTGGCTCCAGTACCAGCACCGCCAGGAAGAGCACCAGCACCGCCAGCACCAGGGACTCCAGTGCCAGTGCCAGTACCAGTAGTACCAGCACCTGACGTTGAACTAGCTAATGGGTCCTTTAGGGAGGAACTTGGAGATGTAGTGCCAAATGGATCTTGTGGGAGAGTTGAATCTGTTAATGGATCTTGTGGGAAGGTGGAGGTCGAGGAGGTTCCTAATGGATTATTAGAGGAAGGTGCGCCTCCAAACGAGCCTTGGCCCGGTGGGAAGCCAAGGGAAGCTTGTTGTTGTTGCTGCTGTTGCTGCTGTAACGTCATCATCTTCGTTTGGGCATTTGCTTGGGCGTTTAACATATCTATTTGGCCTTGCGATTGAGCTTTTACCATATCCGCTTGAGCTTGCGTTTGAGTCCTTGCTATTTCCGTTTGGGCTTGCGTTGCCCTATCTTGCGCAGCTGCTTGGATTTCCGCTTGCTTAGTTTGCGCAGCAACTGCATTATTAGACGCAGCTATGTTAGCACCTGCTGAGACCAGGCCAGTGCTAACAGTTGCACCTAAAGTGAGAGCCTCCATTCTATTTCCTGATTGGGCATTTTGTTGCATAAATTGCATCATCTGGGCAGTCGAATCAGGAGCTGGCGGTGCAGGATTATTGACCGGTGCTGCTGTGTTGGTTTGTGGCAAATTAGTGGAAGGAGTTGTTGTTACGGGTGGTGTGCTACCAGGCGTAGAATCTAATGCTCTTAAATGGTCAGGCGTATTAGGAACCGTTGCTCCTGGAACCGTTGGTGGTGGTTGCGCCTTAGGAAGAGCCGCTGATCCAGGAACCGTTGCTCCTGGAGCAGGTGGGGGTTTCTTGCCAAACTAAACAAACCAATTTTGTGAGTGTCTTCAAATTAAGCGCTAATTTCATTACTTACGAATGGAATCTTAGATGTAAAGGAGTTACCCGATGAAGGCATACTTGGTGATTTGCCGCCAAGCTATACAAATTTAGTCAGTATATTAGAGTTGAATATTCATCTCATTACTTACGAATGGAATATTAGGTTTAAGGGAACCTAATGAAGGCATACTTGGCACTTTAATGCCAAACTAAACAAATCGAGTTAATTTATATATATGTATCGAGGCTGAGTATTGATTCCACTACTTACTGATGAGAATTTTAATGGAGCAGCTTCGACCGATGTGATGGTGGTCGTCGAAGATACCGCCAACAACAAGGTGGCACAAAGAACAGCGTTGGTGACACGCATAATTTAACGTTATGACAATAAATTGATCTATAGAATAAAATGTTTAAAGAGTAGGACACAACTTTCTGTTGCGTTGCTACCCTTTTAATGGGTCAAGATCGTGATTGCCGGGGATAGGAGTGGTGAATGAACGAGGCGTAGCAAATGCAATCAATCGTATGGATAGTAGTAGCAATAGTAGGAATAGTAGTAGAGGAAGTAGTAGCAGAAATAGGGGAGGGGGTAAGTGTGGAGCAGGATGTCGACAGTGTTATATAAAGGACAGCGCAAAGGAATTTTGAAAGGACCAGCCTTTACCGAAACGGATTTTGTGAGATATCGTTGCAGATTGCTAAAAGAAGGAAGGAATAATCCACGAGAAAGAGAAACCAGTTGATGTAGTATGCAATAGGATGTAAAAAATTGCTCTTGTTTATATAGTGGTCGGCTACAGATTTCAGCCCCATCTTTACATAAAACAATGTTATAGAAGCTATGATTAGCACGTGTGATGCATCCTTTAGCTAGTTGAAATTGCAGTTAGGAGTATATGTTACACCGCTTGAAATTGATTGAGAAATAGGTCAACGCGGGTGGCCAACTGGAATATAATGAAACTCGTGCACCAATACGTTTTGTCATGTACATGTCAAAAAATTCAAACCTTGTCTCCAGTATGAAGTCACTGCCGGCAACGTGATAGCTGTTCCGTGGCCTGTTCCATCCCAATATATTCATGGGTATGCACCGTGATGGGCTTTCGCCTTTTGCTACACTACGGCAGTTTCCACGTTAAGTTTCGAATGCGGCAACGAGGAGACAATATTTGATTATAATTTTAAACGCGTTCATTCTAGAGGTGCAACATTTATCGTCGGTATTACTAAGAAAAGGCTGCATTTTAACGGGTTATATCGCTGGTATAACCGGCTTATTGGACTTTGAATTGTTATATGCGCGTGTGTGTGTGTGTCAATGTGCTACAATTCGGATACATTATAAAACTATGCCTTACGTTATAGAATAATGAGATATAAGTTAATCTAGCAGAGTAAATGAATTGGCATAACTATTAGGGTGAGCGTACATGCTATCGATTCATGCATAGTTTATGCGCGATAAACGGACAAATGTTAAAGGAGAATATACGTATATTTAGGCATGCTAATGAATTAATTAGCTGACAATTGGTAAAATGGTTTTATTTGTCCACATTATTAAACTTCCGATATGTCTTTTTCTAACTCGGGATAATAATAATAACAAAATAGCACAATGATTTCTCCTTGGTGACTATCTGGTAGCAAGATGATCACCATCCTTTTTCCAATATTACTCTCTCACTCATTCACTCACTCGCTCATTCATATATACAACACACTATTGCTCTCATCTTTATTCATTTAGGTCTCGGTGTTATTCGTGTTTTATCCTTATCGCTTCGCCTACGTATTCCAGTCAGAACTTTTCTGCACTGTTAGCGCCCGGGCGGCGTCTTTGTTTCATTTCTGTCACCTCTGTTACCGCTACTACTACCGCTACTACTATTACCGCACTTACTTCCAGTCTCACCTATACTCCATCACGGTTAACGTAACCGTTTCAGTCCCTAGTTAAACGCGTATTGTACCAATAGTTGCAGTTAGGGCAATTTCACAAGATGGACGACCTTAACGATCTCATCTGGCAAAATGGACCCACCAAAAGCAATGGAACTTCTATGGACAATAGCATAAAAGCAGCCTCGTCTACCCGAGTCAATGCCAATTCTACTCGGAGTGGCGGCGATTTATTGGACTTGGCTAGTCCCACACTGCTAAAAGCATCGCATAAACTCAATGAACTTGATCCGTTACAAGATGACGAGACATCTAGTGCACCACGACCATCAGTAGCATCAATGCGGAATCTATGGGAGCAAATAGGAAACAACAACAACAACAATAACAACATTAGTAATAATAATAGTAGTAATGGCTATAACAAATATCAGTCAACTATTAATGCAACAACATCTAATCGCTCTTCATCGCCTTTACCTGCACCGCATGCTAGTAAACCAGGTGTTGCATCCAATAGTAGTAGTAATAATAATTCAGGACACGATCCATTTGGTGATCTACTTGGACTGGGAGGTGCACCGCATTTGGGACGAGTACCATCGCCATCAACAGATAAGAAAGCGCCATCTCTTAATGATTTGTAAATATTAAAAAAGTCCTGGTATTTACATTAAATAACTAATGCATATTCTTAATAGATCACGTACGGGATCACCGGCTAGTATACCCGCCAATTCCAAACCATCCACACCTATACCGGCAGATCCATGGAATCTAGATCTACTTAACAGTACTACTGGCGGTTTTAGTGCAAGTACACCAATAACTAATAGTGCGTAACATAATAGGGCTAACTATTAGACATCAATAGACCGCTAATCATTCCAGTAAGGAATCCAGTAGTGTACCGCAGAAACCACCGCGTGGACATAGAACCAAAGAAAGTCATACTAGTGCGGGATCACCACCAGTATCCTCCTCCTCATCTAGTCGTCGTAGCCCGGTGATTAATGCTACCGTTATTGTTACTGAAGACGATGATAATCCACTGGGTATACTAGCTGAACCTGTAACTACTAAAAAGGCAGCGCCACCACCACCACCGCCATTATCGAATAAGCCGAAGGTATCGCATCATTCACCATCATCGCCATCAACGCGTTCATCTCAATCTCCAGTAATTGAGGTAATATAGCGGTATAGCATGACGGATAAATATTAACTAATTTATTAGGGTAAACCACCTCGACCACCTCGATCAACTGCTACTGATGATGGAGTGAAGAAAGATCATGATATTGCACAGATTGTGGAAATGGGATTCACTACTGAACAAGCGCGTACCGCCCTTGGCATGTCAAATGGCGATGTAGAGGCAGCGGTTGCTATTCTCGTACAGGACAGAGAGGCAGCGCAACAATTGTCGGGTGATCAAGTCGATAATGGACGAGCATCCACACGTCCCACTCGACCCGCTCGTCCAAATGTAAATCGTTCCAATAGCGGTCGTGCCACCGGATCAATCAACGATGAGCATCGTGCACCAAGTGATGCAATGAATGCCAGCGGAACTAATAGCGAACGATTATGGACGGCGGCCGAAGAGATTAAACAAAGTGTATTCAGTAAGGCATCTTCATTGTTCCAACAATCGAAAACATTACTTCAGGAAAGGATGGACGCATATCAACAGAGTGCTAGTGGTTCACATCCATTGGGTAATTCACGTCATAGTACTCGACTTTCCCTTGATGGAGATGAAAGCGATGAAGATGATGAAGATGAAAAGGAGGACAACACTACAACTACTGCTACAACTAGTAACAGTAATAATAATAATAGAGCCACTGCTTATTCTGATCAATATTACGGCAGGAATCAGTCGAGTAAACCAGCACGATCAACTGAATCACAAAAACCGTATTTCCGTCCTTATCGAGATACACCCGAGGAGACATCAACTAAGAAAGAAGCATCTATTAGTAGTTCATCATCATCAACACCTACTACTACTACTACTACAACTGCTACTAGCAACACTACTACAGATAATAATAATTATCGACAACAACAGCGTACACCTACCTCGGTTCATACTCATCAATCGCCACCTGTATCGAGTGCTAGTTCACCTGATTCAACCGTTACAGCAGCATTGAAACGAGCTGAAGAATTACGACAACAGGGTAATGAACGATTCAAGACCGGTCATTATATGGATGCTGAAAAGTTATACACACAAGCAATCGATTGTTTACCATCAGATCATGCTCGTAACATCTTACTCTATAATAATCGTGCAATGACTAGACTAAAGAATGCTAATTATCAATCGGCCATTGATGATTGTGGTATTGTAATTACTATGATTGGCGGGGAGACGGGTACTACGAAGGATGGGGTTGTATTTAAGGATCAACTGTGTAAAGGCTTGTTACGACGTGCCACCGCATATCAAACACTTGAACTATACGACGAGGCAATTAGAGATTATGAACGAGCATCCAGTCATGGAGCAGGTGTGGCGGCCACTGAAGGAGCACGTCAATGTCGACAGAATAAAGCGAGTGCCAATGCGAACCCACCCTCATCTACCTCGTCAACTACATTCTCCGCGAGTTCATCGTCATTTACAAATTCACCGCTATTTAATACGACCACGTCCACTGCTTCCGCGTCATTTCCTCAACCGTCGACAAACATGCCAACCTCGTCGAATCCACCTTCGAATCCACCTCCACCGACGAGAACGGCATTCGAGGATGATTGGTTCTCTATGGGCAGTGGTACTAGTAGTACTTCTACATTCTCTACTACTTCTACGACACCTAATGCTTTCGCACGTGACTGGTTTGCCTTTGAGAATAACGCATCATTTAATACAGCAACAGCAACATCAAATGGATTTAATATGTCCACTGATCATAATAATCATCATAATACGACAACAGCTGCAGATAGGTATGTATAGTGCTTGTAGATTAGTATTCAGTAATAATAACCTGTTCTATTTATTATACAATAGGGAACATATTGAAAAGAGTACGGCGGTGGCAGAAATGCGTCGCAAGGAGATGCAAGCAAAGGTGGAGGAACAGAAACGAATGGCTATTAAGGATCAAGTGGAGGCACGAGTGAATCGATGGCGATTCCAGAAGGAGGATAACTTACGCGCATTACTATGCAGTCTCGACAGTATTCTATGGCCGGAAGCCGGTGTTAAACAGTGTGGTCTACAAGATCTGATATCTCCATCGCAGGTTAAAGTACGCTACATGCGAGCCATCGCTCGTCTTCATCCGGATAAGGTGGCGAAAGACGCGACAACAGAACAGCAAATAGTGGCGCAAGAGGTGTTTGTCTCGTTGAATCGAGCTTGGGATACATTCCGCACACAAAATAATATGTAAACGATAACTACAACATTATTATTATTATTATTTCCTTTCTTTAATACAATTACATGATAATTTGAAACATGATTTATTCAAAAAGAAAGAGAGATAACAAGAAATCTAAAGCTTTAGCTTATATACTCTAGATAAACATGTCATGTGTGTATATATTTGTCTGTTTGTTTGTTTGTCTGTCTGTCTGTTTGTCTGTTTGTGTGTGTGTGTCGTACCTACTCCCATTCAATGGTACTAGGAGGCTTGGAACTTACATCGTAAACTACTCGATTAACACCACGCACCTCGTTAATAATACGTTGACTAATACGCTTCAACACGTCTACTGGCATGGGGAACCAGTCGGCCGTCATAAAGTCGGTGGTTTCAACGGCACGTAGAGCGATCACTTGCTCGTAAGTACGCTGATCGCCCATAACACCGACCGAGCGTACAGGCAACAATGCAGCGTAAGCCTGGGAGATCTTACGGTAAAGGCCTGCCTTCTTAATTTCACCAATGTAAATGTCGTCGGCTTGACGACAGATCTCCACTTGAGATGCGGTCACCTCGCCTAGTACACGAATGGCTAGACCGGGTCCGGGGAATGGATGACGCCACACGAGTTCCTCGTCAATCTTCAATAGTTGTCCCAAGGCGCGTACTTCATCCTTGAACAGCTCGCGTAGCGGTTCGATAAGCTTGAGTCGCATATCCTCGAGGAGACCGCCCACATTGTGATGTGTCTTAATGGTGGCCGACGGTCCCTTGAACGAAATGCTTTCAATGACATCCGGGTAGAGTGTACCCTGGAGTAGGTATTCAATCTTGCCTCGTCCTTTCTTCGCGTTCTCCTCGTCAATGGCGGCCGCCTCACGCTCGAACACGTTGATAAATGTGTTGCCAATGATTTTACGCTTCTTCTCAGGGTCGGTCACTCCTTTCAATAGACCGAGGAACTCCTCGCTTGCATCGACCACCTTTAGGTTGATACCGAGATGATCGGCTAATTGCGCCTTAACGGTGGCGCACTCGTTAAGACGCATCACACCGTTATCCACTAGAATGGCGTGGAATCGATCACCGATGGCGGTCTGTAGGATCTTGGCTGCCACCGTGCTATCGACACCGCCGCTAACGGCACCGACCACCTCGGCTGTAGGGCCGACAATGGCACGAATACGTTCGATCTCCTTATCGACAAACGAGTCCATGGACCAGTTGTTACGGCATTTGCACACGTTAATTACAAAGTTACGTAGAATCAATGGTCCTTGCTCCGAGTGCGTTACTTCCGGATGGAATTGAATACCGTAGAGTAGTTTCTCCTCATGGGCAATGGCCGCGTATGGTGCCGTGGATGTATGGCCGATAATACGGAAACCTGGTGGTAGCACGCTCAATTGATCACCATGACTCATCCATACTTTGGTTGTTGTGTTAACGCCGTCGAATAGAAGGTTGGCCACGGGATGGTTGTCATGATGTGTCACGTTAACGATAGCATGTCCGTATTCTCGCTTATCATGAGGATCTACTTTGCCACCATGATTCCAGGCAATTTCCTAGATTACATGTTTAACGATTTTCATTATTATTAGCATTATTATTAAATAAAACATCTTCTATTCATTACCTGAAGACCATAGCAAATACCTAGTACAGGTACGCCCAACTCGAATACCTTTGGATCAACACGGGGAGCATCTTTATCGTAGACGGAGTAAGGACTGCCGGATAGAATAACACCTAATAACGAAATAATAAAGGAAAGAAAATGTGTTAACAAACTAGTTCAATAACTATTACTACGAGAAATAGTAGTAGTAATAATAATAAGGATAGGTGACGATATATATATATATATGTATATATAGGCATACATACCAGTTGGCTTGAAATGAAGTTCGTCTATTTTTTGGGTGCAGGGCAAGAGTTCACAATAAACGCCAGCCTCACGTACACGACGTGTAATAAGGTGAGAGTATTGCGAGCCAAAGTCAAGGATTAAAATGGTGTCATACATGGAGTGTACCTCGGTAGTGACACCGGGTACGTTGGGCTGTTGAAGATCGGCCATCTTGATAAGAAGAGGAAGAGGAAGGCTTAGCAATTCGCGTTCAATTGAAGCGTAACGTGAAGAAAAGCGGGTCAGGGAAGTAGACGAAGAAGAAGAGAAAGAGGAGGAGGAGGAAGAAAAAAGATGAAAGATAAGCCCGATCGCATGTGCTATTTTTGTTATTTTTTATTTTTGTTTTATTTTACTCTTGTCCATTTTGAATCGGAATTCAATCGCGTGTTCATCCACTGTACTTGATGACATCATATATAAAATAATAATGTAGTTGCTAGTTTGCAATCAACTTGTTTATATTAAAGTCAGTATTTCATTTATTAATATGTGTACATATATACCGTTTGACTATGGGAAGGAGAAATCAAGTACTTTGTATTGTCCGTTGCATTCGATAACAAGTACGCACACGGTACTAATCCTTAGTTCCAATTTCTTTCCATTAGGAGATGGAATTCTCAACAGTTTAGCGTAGTATTGTTTATCCCAAAGATTCTCGATAAGCATTGATTGCGATGCTTTTATGTTGTAATGCTCGAATACGTAGGCTAACCTTAGCTTTCCGGAGCGTTCTGTGTGTATTGGATCCACCGCCACATACGATGTGTTATCGATTGACTCGCACAAAACGTATCCTTGTATGTAGCTTGCCGTCATTCGTAGATGATAATGAGCATTGGCCAAACAGTGTTCATGAAGCAATGATTGAATGGTATCCATGGGAGTGAATGCCAATGCATCGCCATTATCCAAATCGTAGACTGTGCAACCATCTCTCGTCACGACGATCACTCGATTCAATGAAATGAGCGGTTTTGCCGATTTCATTAAAATATTACGCGACCATACTGGTTGCTGATCATGTAGCACTTTATTTGTATTACTACTACGTGTTGAAATAACTGCCAGTGTTAATGTATTCGTATTATTATTAGTATTATTATTGCTCATATCGTCGTTGATCGATTGACCACCACCATCATCACCATTGTCATTATTATTATTACGGAAAGCGAGGCATCTTACAATAATTCGATCGTCGTCTAGTCTTTCCATTAACGGTGTTAAATCGTTGAATCCACTCACGACGAAACTGCCCTTCATTAAACAGCGTGGTGTATCCGATACAAGAATGTTAGAGAACTCCCATACACTCCATTTTACTGGAGTGGCAAAGTGGAATCCTTCAAATGATACACGAATCACGGTCACCGTGTCATTGGTGATACGTTGTATGAACGACCAGGTTACCACGCTATTGAACGTGTTAATGCATACGCGACCGGTGTTAAGGTTCAGCACATGAATAATGACCGCTTCGACCTTGCGTGAATCCGGCTTCTTAACCGAATAGTTGAACATGGCCCAGCAACCACGAATGTTCACACTACCATTGTAGGGATAGGTGAGGCAGCGTGGTGGCATAGTGGCTATACGATTGACGGGCCACACGAGTATACTACCTGGTAGCTGATAGTCACTCGACGATCCCTCAGGATGACTAATAAACATTAATAGATATTTATCCGATATCGAAATATTCTTGACTGTAATGTCAGGATCGAATCCCGTATAGCATGGTGTACATAAACGCCAGAATCGAGCGTCATTTGTTCCCTCCAATGGTTGGCATTGCTCGATCACTCGACATTTGTGTAGAATCGTATCTTTGATTAGGATCCTCTGCAATACCACTACTCTAGTATGCTCGCGTGTGGTAATGATACTCTGTAGGTGTTTCGATTGATTTCTAAACCAATTGGCATCGGTAGTACGTCGATGGCATAATGCGTGAAACCAATTGATATTGTAGTGCTTATTTTCTACACTTCTATAGGCAAGCCTCAATGATGCAGGCGATGCAGACGATGCAGATGACGACAATGACGATGATATACGTAATGTCTTTGTATACCACGATATCCACGCAGCCTCCTTATCATCCTTAAATTTATAATACTCCTGGTATCGATGCATCCAAATAGGCTGCAGCTGAGTAATGTGCCACCAGAGCTGTCGACAACATGCTGCTAGTGCTACTAGTGAATTGGTATCGGCGTATATGGCGATACGTTCAACGATAACACTGGGAATAACGTTCATGGTGACGGAAAGGGTAAGGAAAAAGAAATTGGAATAGCAGTAGTAATGACTACCACAATAGTTCGCCACGTAGATCAACCGGTCATTGTGTAACGTGGTCAATATTGTATTGTACACCATTGAAATGTCTTTATAGTTGATCTAATTGCTCGTATTATCATTACGAGACATGCCGTTTATTTCCATTCCTATTGGCAATAAGATCATTAACGATAGAAAACACCGTGAAATGTAATCAACATCTAAAGTACATGCCTCGATGCAACTAAATTACCATTCTACGATAGATTCATGGCATCAGTAGAGCAAGTGGACATCTTATCAATGGCTTGCTCCTTCCTCTTTGTCGTTATTTTATGGCTTGTAGTGCAGCTTGTATCATTTCCTCTACTTGACTCCTTTTGGCTTGTCGTACATACATGAGCCTGCATACTAGAATGCGACAAGCCAAATGGTATGAATTGCATTATTCTTATTATTCCTGTTATTATTCCTATTATTATACTTATTTTAACGAAAGAAAAAAGGCTAGGCAAGATCATATTGACCGTTGACAACCTTGGGCTTGGAATAACAAGTGACTATGCAGTATAATGTAGAGATTAATACCCCACACATTTATACATACATACACGGACAATTTTGTATATAAATACCGTCGCTAATGTTACCATTCCATTTATTCAGCATCATCTCATACTCACCTTTGCTTTGCAACCTCCAACAACAACAACTACTGAATTCTTTCGTCAGCTGGCTGGCAAGCTAACAATCAACTAAACAACCAATCAACCAATCAATCAATCAATCAATCAATTGTTCAACTTTGTTTTTTTGTTTGAATACTTCTACTTGATAACCACCATGTACTGCAAACTCGCTGCCGCTGTCCTATTGTTGAACGCCGCCGTGGCCAACGTTGGCGTTTTCGCACTACCAACACCCGATGGTGTGGCTACTCCGGATTACACCTACAAGGGTCAATATGACGGACATCATCATGGCGATGGACATGGACATGGTCACCACGACAATGGACACCACGATGATGGATATAAGCATCACGATGATAAGCCACACCACGATGAACACAACGACTACTATGGTTATGGTGACGCCAAACTAGCACGCCGCGATGACGGACATCACGACTCGTGGCATGGCGGTGCATTCGACAATGGTCACGGTCTTAATGGCAATAAGCACGGAGGCCACTGGGCAGGACGTGATGTCAGCCAAGGCACAGTATTCCATAACGGTGCCGGTAAGAGCTGGAGCACTGTTCATGAGCTAGTACGCCGTGACGAACATGATCACGACCACCACCACAACAACGAATGGAGTGCCGGCGTTGCCGCTGACGGTCATGGCAATGGTGCCAACTGGCAAGGTGGTGTCTGGAATGGACGCAAGATCAGCCAAGGAACCGCTTTCGAGCACGGACACGGCAAGAGCTGGAATGATGTCCACGACTTGAAGAGACGCAATGAGCCCAACTCATGGAGTGCCGGTGTTGCTGTGGATGAACACGGTAACGGTGCCAACTGGCAGGGTGGTGTCTGGAATGGACGCAAGGTCAGCGAAGGAACCGCTTTCGAGCACGGACACGGCAAGAGCTGGAATGATGTCCACGACTTGAAGAGACGCAATGAGCCCAACTCATGGAGTGCCGGTGTAGCTGCTGATGGTCATGGCAATGGTGCCAACTGGCAAGGTGGCCATTGGAACGGTAAAGATATTAGCGAGGGAACTGCCGTAAAAGATGGTCACGGCAAGAGCTGGAACTGCGTAAATGACAAGTGTAAGACATCGAAGGATGACGAACACCACGAGCATGGCTATGGTCACGACGACAAGAAGGACTACGGATATGATCACGACGACAAGAAGGATCATGACGACAAGAAGGACCACGGATATGATCACGATGACAAGAAGGATCATGATGACAAGAAGGATCATGATGACAAGAAGGACCACGGATATGATCACGACGGCAAGAAGGATCATGATGACAAGAAGGACCACGGATATGATCACGACGACAAGAAGGATCATGATGACAAGAAATACTAAAAGTCCAGCTTAGTATTACTAGACTGAATTGTATTACAATGATTGTTGACACACTCTCGTTGTTGTACAATGACTACTGTTAGTCCAACATAATCGCGTAAAAAACTATAAAAAAAGCTCGACTCTATCCATAAGTTTATTGGTAATATTACTATTGTTGGAAGGGAGACGATCGATGGCAATTACTTTTCTTTTTGTCATTATCTTTCTGTCTTTCCACTGATCGTTTATTATGGCCTGCTGGCGGGCCGGGGTGATCCCATCATTGTTCTCGTAGGACATTAACATACGCACTTGCGTTATAATTTTCAACGTTAAATTAGTCCTTGTTGTGCTCGCTACACTTTTATTCATCCTTACTTCTTCCTTTTCTTCTTCTTCTTCTTCCTCTTTTTATATTGCACCACGCTCTTGTTCAGGTCATGAATAAGCATCACAACAATATTATTATTATTAATAAATTACCTTTATTGTATAGGCTCAGCCAATAATAATGATGATCCTTACGCTTCTAGTGTTACAATTTCAATTCTACTGGTTTTTTTGCAATAAATACCATGCTCATCGCCGAGTCAACTGTGACTCCTACAATTTGATAGGCTTAAATGTGTGTGGATGTACGTGTACGTGGGTATGTATCAGCAATGACGCCTATGCTTGTACAAACCGGTTCATTAATGAATGAAAAACTAGGCTGGGTCGAGAGTGGTGGTGGTATAAAGTTACAGAACGATAAGGGCATTTGCCCCACTTTTTGTCCATCCATTCTCGTGTATTCGTGCTTGTTTCTGTGTATTGCTTTATTGCTTGTCTGCCACTTCTTCGTCTTCCTCGTCTTCTTCTTCTTATTTCAATTGTATATCTCTTTTAATTTTTGTACTTGTTTATCATTGATTTTTATTGTTCTCGTTCATTGAAGCACTTGTATTACAATGCCATTGATTAGAAAGAAGAATGCACAAAAGCATGAAACTATTACCGATAGTAATAGCGATAGTAGGCCACGTCGTCTCATACGACGAGCGACTACCACCACTGCCGCTAGCGAGGATGTAGAGAGGAATCAACGCACTCGACCTGTACTGAGAAAGTCAAAGACAGAACAAGAGCCAGCTGCTGAAAGTGGACAAGTGCTCACTGCAAAGCGATCTAGACTGCGTTTTCCCAGTATATCAGGCAAGCAATTTTATGGCAAATTGCAATCACTTCGATTTCGCTCATTTTCCGTCTCCTCCTCCTCTTCCTCGTCAAAGCAACAATCTGTTGAAAAAGAACGGATGTTACATGATCAGCGACAAGGTGATAATCCATTTGGCGATGCTTATGCGGAAAGTGATGCCGATGCTGGCGATGCTGATGATAATAATGATAAAGATTTGCCATCTCGTTCACATTACGAGTGTGCCATATGTTTCGACTTGGTAGCCACTAATGCCTCGTTATCCACGGTAAGAAGAAAATCGACCAAGCATATTATCAAAGACGACACGGTCAAAGCTGCACTTTTACTGTCATGTGGCCATGCTTACTGTCATGAGTGCATAAAACGTTACGTTGAATTATACGTTAAACGTGGTGGCTACACCACGACATTGCTGCATTGTCCGATTCCCAAGTGTACACACGAAATCACCACCAATACCGAGGATGTAGCACGAATAATTGACCCGCATTTACTAGTACAATGGCGTGGTGAAACGGAAGCTAAACCCACGATGACTCGTACCATTCTATGTCCTAACAAGACGTGTCGAGCAACATTGATGCCAACCGCATCGCAATCCTTCTCTTGGGATAGCTCTATCTTTTGTTCGCAGTGTGGATTCAAGTTCTGTGTCAAGTGTACCACCGCAAATCATATCGGATTCCCGTGTTCTAATCTGAATACAAACTCGAATACGAATTCAAATCAATGGTCGGTGGCACGTCGTCAAAGCGAACCAATTAGCGCACCATCCAAACAACTGGCGGTGAGAAGTAAGAGCGAAGCCGTCGGACGGAGTGGCTGTCATCGTTGTCAAGGGTGTAATACTATGATATCCGGTCATAAAACGGATAGATCCTCGACTAATTGTTTGTGCTCGCATGAATTGTACGTCATTAACATTATACATTTAACGCAGAATCATTAACAAATCCGAATGGTATCTTTTTATTTATTCCTTTCTTACTAATAGTTGTTATCGATGTGGCGGTAAATGGGACACGACAACCTCCAAGTGTCTATTGTCGGGTTGCACGCTTAACGACAGTATCCACTGGCCTGAAGAGGAAGGTGACCAAGTGGAGGAAGCGGTCGACGAGCTAATGACCTATGATATTAGTCAATTAACGTCGACAAAGCGTAAATCATGGCAGCGTAGTCGTTGGAGTATGCCACGCATCATTCCTAACATGTCTGGCATGCGTCGTATCATCACTCGATCAGTATCGTCGAGACGACACAGTCATATGGTACTGCCATAACCTAATTTATTAATAGAGCCATAATAAAGATGTTTATACAATAATATGTATGGTAATAGTCGTGTAGTCATTACTTGATGACTTGTCAGTTACATGTGATAATTTAGTAGAATACAAAGATACATACATACATACATGTCAATATTAATGGCCATCCCTGCTTGTACAATGTGAATCAATTGACT
>JAIXMF010000195.1:0-24719 GCA_025201365.1 Syncephalis plumigaleata | reverse complement strand
ATGACGAGATAGGTGCAATTGATGGTTTCTGGCCAGCCATAGCCAAGTGTTTCTGCAATACTAGCCAAACTACTCTTCACATTAGTTATTATTATTACATAGCAATGGGTAAATAGTTGTTTACCTTCTCATTGGGGTGGCCAATTCGATAAATGCAATCAGTGCAGTGGGTCGTTCCTCGCCCACCCAGGGAATATGCGCTAATACCACTTCAGGATCATCACAGAGTAGTAACGCGTGATGCGCGCGTAAACAATGGCGTACCGCTTTAAGCGATGGTAGCCAATGCTCTAGATTATGCCAACGAGCGTCCATACGACGACGACGATCCTCGAGACCTGAAAAGGTGCCACTACCACTAAACGGATAGTATCGATCGTAGTTCGATCCAACTTTATGCTCCTTGTCCGGTGTAAAATGCGTACTACTCACCGATGCAAATGAAATGGACAATCCCTGTGGCTGCTGACCATGATGGATAGGGTTGGAGGGCGTGTTCGCCGCCAGAATCGACTCGGATGGTATCGTAAATGGTCGATGACTACGGAAATTGGCACCACGCGCGTGCATTGCTGCAATCATCGCACGTCTAGCGAGGAGTGTGCCACGCGGACATGGCAGCGGACCACGTACAAGCAGATCGATCTCGCCATTGACACAGAGTGTAGCGGTACGCCCGATGGCAATAGCGTCATAGCAAGCGGCCAACTCGCGTGCAAGCGACGAGCGAGATAGAACACGTTTCAACCATTGTTCCTCATCACGATATTTATCTAAACATCATACAGCACAATTAATATCAACGATGTTAGCGGTTATAATAATTTACCTGTACGATGTGCTTCCTCGCTGATGGCCAGCATAAGTTCGGATTCGCGTCTCACGTAGTCACAGCGCAATTGCTCGTATTGCAGTGCTGTAGTCAATTTACGCACCACTTGTCGATATAGTTGATCGAGGAATGCCGTATACTGCTCCTCCTCCGTGGATTGTTGCCACCAATTCGACCAGTACATCAGATCGTTCGTGTCGCCAGACGACGATAACCACTCATGACCATCGTGAAGTGGATTATTAGCGGCACCTCCTTCATCGGACGGGTAGCGTAGACCATCCACGGCCGGTGATGACAATGACCATGCGGCGATTGCTTTACGCATCGATTGTGCCGGAGCACGCTGCGTCACAAACACCAGATGGAAACTGATGAGTGGCGAGGGTGCTTGCGCGTAGAGTCCACTATGTAAAGCGGGGCTGCCGCTGCCGCTGCCACACGTGATGCTGCCGTGGTGGCACTTATCGTCGATCCAGAGCCACTTAGTGCGGCACTTGCTGCTATCGCCGTATTCGGTATGGTATTCGATCCGATACTGCTCGTAGCGCGCAATCCCACCAATCCTAATCGTATCCCGCTAACTCCACTCGTGCCTGATACGCTAGAGACACGACGTCGTTCAGATCCACTGGATGTATCGCCGGTACTACTTTGATTAGGTATCACGGCAGGTGACGAACTAGGTGGTCTTGTCGATGACGCAGATGCAGTATTCGATGTATCAGTTGTATCCTCATTATTATTATTCATTGATTTCTGATGATTCGATGATTGTGTTGATGCGGCTTGATTGGTATTAGAATCATTGACATCACAATTACCGCTAGAATCACCTACGCCCAGGGTGTCGAGTACGTGTTTAGATGCTACAGTAGTGTTCACCGCTAACATAGGTGCTGATGATATGGACTGCGATCGTTTATGATGTAATTTAGGTACATCACCGGGTAAGTGTATCGGTGTAGGCGATGCTACTTGTTCACCAGACGATGTATCCATCTTATTCGATTTCATCTTCATATTAGTGTTACTAGTAGATGGCGGTGTGCTGATAGTGCATTCGCTTTCTCCTAATGAATTGTTGTATTCCATTATTAATCATATGATCATTGTTACTACTATTGTTAACTACTTACGGTAAATGGAATGGGTGTGCACTCCATGTACTAGTATCTACAGATCCATCATATCGGTAGATAATTGCGAGATAGGTATCATTGAACCTTCCAATGGATGATGATGATGATGATCAACATTGTTACTAGTATTACTACTACATAGTAGTATTATTGGGATGATTCAACTTGATCATATCTAATGGTTGTGTACCCGCTGAAGATCGTCGTCGTAGTTTCACTTGTGGCATAGCAATGTCATCCTTCTTCACTTGCGTATTAATGGTTAATCTCAATCCATTGGCACCTTTAGACTTCCTATCACTAGCATCATCATCATCGTCGTCATCATCATCTACTACTCGTTCAGTTTCCCTCTTCTTTATAGGTACTGATGATGCACCTGTACGCCAAGATAAATCGATATCATCATACGATTTACTAGAACTGGTCGATGTAGGAGGTAATACGGCCAATTCCGAGGATCGTTTCTCCGCAACACCCAATAATCCTAGTGCTTGTCGTCCCACCACTTTACGTACAGGTACTTTAACGCGTGACATACCCGTTCTATGAGTGTCGCGATGCTTGTGATGTTGATTGGATTTGTCCATCTCCTCTTCTATCTCGTCGTTAAGCCTCGATAATATGGCCGGTGTCGAATTAGTACTATGAGTATAGCTGGCATGTCGATTCACCATGGGATGCGGTGCTATATCCATCACCGGTAGACTAACCGGTCGTCCCACCATTGTAATATCGCCGTCTAGTTCGAGTTGAAATCGTGCATCACGTAATGATGTACGTGGAGATAACATATTCGCTAATACTGCCTTTGATATACCGAATAGTTCATTAGTCGTCGATTGAGATGTCGACATGTTACTCGTCATCGTATCATCTGAATGATCAAATGAACCATGCTTATGTAGATCATCCGATGGTATACCACTACCATTGCCATTGTTATTGCTACTATTATTATTGTTGTTCTTGTTCTTGTTACTACTACTACTAGGATAATAATCATCCTCCATAACATCTGTATCCTCTAATGTATCCGTATAATTGTATCCATCTTCATTCTCATCGTCGTCATCGTCATCCTCCTCTACTAATCCTTCCTCCTCCTCTTCTTCTCCTTCTCCATGACTCCAATAATACGATCCTCGTTCCTCTCCTCCACTACCATGACTACTATGAATAGGCGGTCCATTTTTACTACTAATCTTGTGTTGTTCGTGATGTTCATCATTATCATCACAACTACTATCGTCTCGTTGTGAGTTTGATCCAACAGACGAGGCTAGCTTGGTTTGATTGTCGCCTTGATGAGATGATATCGTTGTTGCATTATTATTAGTAGTAGTATTCGTCATTGTTGTCTTCTTCGAACCAGGCCATGGTTGAAATACTGGTTTACGACGTGTTGTTTGCTCGTCCACTCGAGTAGTCTGCGCTGTTCGTTTCCGTTTATTTACGGCAGTCGAGTGACGTGATGCGGGTGGATAGTTGAATACAACATGATGACCGCGTGTAGTACTAGCAACCAGTATAATACCTAGTAGACTAGCCATATTGAATGTAGACAAGTTGTAATCATAGAGTTAATAGACAAATGTATAAACACTAGAGTATCGATAATCAGGGGAATGGAAACAAAGATCAGTATCGCTGTTACTACTACTAACTACTATGGCATCAACATATTTGTTTCTATTTAAACCATATGGCCAATAGTAGGTCTTTTAGTTTACAACAACAACCTAGAATACATCTATGTACATATAGCTTACTAGTATTGTCATATATTTATTCAATAAAAGAATCTATCATAATGGTATAGATACATCTGTATATTTAGATAGACGAGTTAGCTTGCGTGACATCCAAATATCATTTCTTTATTCTTTTTTTCCATATTTTGTGAATTATTTGACTACATTCGCGTACTGTTGTAAATCTCAGTCTATTGTCGTCTAGTTTAGTATACATCATAGCCAGTCTATTTGGTTGTACAACACGATACGAGTGTCAGTCATTTATAAACACTGACGTAAGCACCGGTCAGTGGTGTACGTATAAAGCGGTGATTCTCGTCGTGTTTACTAACAACAACAACACAATAACAATAATAGGAACCAAATTGAATCGTTACCATGACGTTCGATAGACGGGTTAGTTATACGTTATGTATCTCTGCAACAAACTACTACTAATATTCCTTGTAGAAAATAGGCATGCTAAAGTGTTTCCCTACAGCGGAGCACTATCTTAATCACTACACTATCTATGAAGGACGTAATCTCGTAGGGACACTACCCAAGAAGAATAAAGTACCACACTTTCCCAGTAATGCTAATGGTGCCTGGAGAGAAGCATACCCGCCTGTATTCAACGACCAATTGGACGGTTACCTAGTGGATGATGCACCCTATCACGATCTTAACTTTCCCGACTTTCCTTTCCTTTATGTAGAGATTGGTAAATACACATATACATATACATATAACGATGATATACAAGTATTAACGCATTAGTCAATAGAGGCAACGAATGATCAATACTATATCAAATGTCTTAGTGACTCACCAAGTATCACGTATGGCAATGAAGATGAGGAACTGGTGGTAGGCACTCGATATAAGCTGGATGATCGGGCAATTCTATATTTTGCAGATTTCAAATGTGAATTCATGGCTGGTGAAGTAATCAATCCGGTAACAACAACAACAACAACAACAACCACGGTGGGTAGTATTGATCACATGATAGAACAAGCAATGTATAACATTGTAGTGTGTATAGCCTTTATTAACATATATAGATCCTACTACCAACTATGATGACGATCGTTCAGGATCACTTACACCTACCTTGCTACTGACCAGAGAAGATAGAGAGGATAGTAATGATGATCGTGAAACGGAAAGAGAACGAGTTGGCAATGTCGCTATTAGTCAATCCGAGTATAATCTGGCTACGCATGCCTTGTTAAAGTCACAAGGCTCTCAATATGATATTGCCACCTCGCAGAATGATGCAGTCATTGAACGTCGTAACAAGTTGAATGCAACTAGTTTGGCACTAGCAATAGATGATGCAATAAATGATGTGATAGATGAAAGGGCAGTAGCAACAGCAACACATCAACAAGCTAATACACGACAATACGATCCAGTTGCATCTAGTTTACTACGTGATATACCATCTGATGATGCATCATTTGCATCTACATTGATTATTGATCGATCAGATGAGGAATACTGGTTGAATGAGGATATATCATTACCATCACAGTTTGCAAGTTCCCATTTAGCATCATTACATCATACAGAATTGAATGAAGCAATCGAGAAAAAGGAACAACAGCAACAGCAATGGAGTAAGTGAATAGTACACTATTTGCATTACATATTGATTAATTATTATTAATTAGATCAAGAGGAGAATGAACATGTATCATCTAATAGAGCGACGAATATCGATAGTGCCGAGTCATCATCCTATCCTACAATTAGTCCTTTTTCGGGATCATTTGATAATTCACCTACTTCATTCTACAACATGTATCATGCACATTCGCCTAAATTCAGTCAGTATAGCTGTATAGATGACGATATCCTATTACCTAGTTTACAGGTAAATCTAAGTGATTTAACATGAATGAATGAGTAATGTGCTAATACTATTATCGATGATTGTAGACGGAAGTCATGGAAACGATGGATACTGGTAAAATAGACACGATGCTTTCCACGAAGAAACCTATATCAAAAAGTGATATCAATATAAAGGAGCCTCATAATAAATCAAGCGATAATAATAATACGAGTAATAGTATCAATATGAAATCAGATCAATGGATCAATTTCAAGCATTCACCACAACATCAACAGGAACAACAGCAGCAGCAACAGCATAGATGGGCATCAGAACAAGCTGTAGAATCATGGGCCAAGAATGTTCCATTCGACGTGGAGCATGTAGAGACACCCGAGATCAATTCACAATCAACGGATGAGCCAGCATCGCAGGATAGACTCGATCATGACGAGAGAGAACGAGCGTCGAGTGGATCAGTCGTTGAGCGGCAATACTTTACGGTTCTACCGGCACCGGGTGAGGAATCGGCGCTCCAGTATTTGCAGCGTCAGCGTGTTGCCAAGTTAAATCGTTTCATACAAAAGGAAGCGAGAAAACGACAAGCCTCCTCGTCAACTTCCTCGCTTGATAAAGCACCGGCCATCATTGATCATCCATCATCCATAGACAATAGTAACAATGATAATAATGATACTAATTCGGTATCTGCATCTAATGACAAGCACGAACATGACCATGATAAACGGGAGAAGAAGAAACATAAACGAAACAAGCATGGTCGCCGTATCTACGATGCGGAAGTATTTCGTAATCTCATGTCGCAGGCATCGTTGAAATCTACCCTAATCAAGGCGGCTACATTTGGACCAAAATCTAGTCATACGCAAAGTAAGAAGAGGAAACGCTAATGCCGATTCGATGGCGATGACATGATAACATTTGATTGATATTGCTCTACTTTCTTTTTGCTCGTGTAGATCCACTGGCTAGTAAACGTGGCCTAGCTGATAAAGTGCGTAAACGATCGGGAACATTTGGCTCGAATCGATTTAAGCCTAGTTGATTATCTTTTATAGCGTATTATGTATGTAATAAAATTATTTACTCTATTCGTAACCATAAATATACTGGTGTGTTTTTATCAGTTTTGTTTATTGAAAAAGAAGATACTACAAGGAATGCTAAGCTTTACATTGACCAATAGTCGCTTTACCTGAACCACGACTTATGGCGGTACACTTGGATTGACCGGCACACGGACATCCATTCGTGTAGGCGTGCTGTATCGTTCGATGTTGCACCATATCCAGCTTACAATAGTTGGTCTCCTCCGGTCGATCAAAGCATCTACCATGGTTCCCTATGACGACGCAGCATTGGTTTTCCGTACATAAACTAGGCTGACTAGCGCAATCATTTGCGGCGCTTATGTGTTGACCACTCAATAGAGTGACTAGAACAATAGATAGTAGTAGTGCGTACTTCATATTAGGCTATTATTAAATGATGAATATAACAAGTGGCAAAAACAATGTCAAGAGGTAAGCTAGACTAGACTAGAAAGAAAGAAGACGATAAACAAATGGAATGCTCGCTTGATGTTGAATTATTCGAGCTAGTACGATAAACGTATTTTTATAGTCAACCTAGGATAGCCAAGCCGATAATTGTGGCTGTGCGTGTGTACATGTGCATGCACGACGTGTCCGCGTGCTTGTCAGCTAGCTTCCTCCTTCGCTGTAATGCAGTCCCCATCATATGACTGGTAATATCTGCAACGAAATGCCTGATGATTAGACATGCTGTCCATGCAGAAAAAGCAACATACACACACATACATCTCATCACCACTAATAATATATATTCATGTAGCGTATAAAGATAGAAACTAATCAATTATTATTATTCTAGTTATATTAAGCCCATACAGGTCCTGGTAAGGTACATGTAGTGGATAGTCCCACCTGTATACCAAAGTAGTAGTCGTGTGTTTTCATGTCATAGCCATCACCTAATGAGACGGAACACTTGGCATCGGATCCTACACCGGTCTGACAAAGATAAGCGTTCGTTCCATTGGCTTTCGGTATCCAGATCTCCGTGCCAAAATGGCGATAACCCAACAAGCCAGGGGGAAATTGCGGTACTGCATCGTTATAGCTGATCACACGCGCCGGTGATGGTAGTTCGCCGCGTAACGCATCGGCCGGTATCTCCATCAAGGATTGAGCCCAAGCGGCAAAGTTCTCATCACCTGCACGAAATCCGCCAAATGTCACTAGTTGTTGCGGTACGGTGGACGGCAATGATAAACGGGCGTCAATCGCTGCAATGGTTGTCACGCCTAGTTCATCACCATAATCATCGTCAGCATCAATCCATTAGTTAATCATAGAAATGGCTTACCTCCACCGAGAGAATGACCCGTAAAGGTTAGCGTGTAATTGGGATATGCTTTCACAGTCTTCTCGATGGCTTCTCTCATTTCCATACGCACGCTGTTGTAACAGGCAACGAGACCACCGTGCATTCTCACCTCCGTGTTATTGGCCCAATCCACGGGAACGAGGAATACATTTATATCTTGTATGGCACCGGCCAGGTCCGATGTACCTCGGAATGACACGATAATACGACGATGATGATCGTTCACGGCGATATAGGCATAGGTACCGGTCCAGCGATTGTAGAAATCGCGTATCACTCGGGTGCCACTGGTATACGATACCTCGCAACGTGGTCCGCATTGCCAGTTATCGACACGACAATTAGTGACGGCAGAGAAACTTGCCATTACTTTTACAGTTTCCAATGCGGCTGGTGTAAGGAATGTAGGCTCTCTAATGCTAGGCATGACCGGTTCCGCACCCTTCTGATTGACATCTGTTGCACCTACACTTGCCAACAGCGCAATAGATAAGGAACAGAAAAGTGAATAGATTGATTTGCGAGACTAGAATAATGATAATAGTAATGATAATTAATATGACGATGACTACAATACTAAGTAATAACTTACTAGCATCTTGTTGTACACGAATAGAGAATAGATGATGATTATGGTAATGCTGATTATATCGTTGGATTAGCATAGGAATCGTCGTGTTTTATAGTACAGATGGTCATACATTCCTTATTAATGCAGTGTACAAGTCAATACATTGTTCTATTACCTGTTGGTAATCTGCTGACATACCGGTTATCTTACTGTCATCATCTCATCGTTACACGCTACTCTGCATATGACTCTATAATTATAGAATATATGGGATGTACACATGCACTATACTATCTAGCCTTTATTAAAATGGATATCATGTGATACTACTATACGACGGGTATCCTGTTGTAAGCAGGTCTATTGTCATCGTTGTGCTCGTTTGTCGCCTCTCATAACTGTGTCGCGTAGTTCTTGGCAATACAAGTAAAACGTGAAACGGCAAGGGATACACGACACACGGTACACACCTCTGTTACACACTCTACGAACGAATAAATCTCTTGGCGTACAAAGCAATCATGTAAAAGCCAAGAGTAATACAGGTCAATCATTGCTAAACATGTATATTAACGAAAGTATGATGGTAATATGTTCATTTCGATTATACGATTAGGCAAAACAAAATACGACAAACTGGAAGGCATTCCTCGTTGTATGAATAAGAGAAGAAAAAGAATAGACTATTGACACAGGAATTTAGTGGTGTATTATTATTACTGAATTGATCATTGTATACAAATGTAGAAGAAGAAAAAAAGGTAATTGATAGACTTAGCAATCTAGTGAATACAGAGAAAGAAAACAAAAAGGGTAGCACAATAACAACAATCATCACACATCAATGTGATCATGCATGTATTGCATATATGTAGGTAGTCTCCTAACTTCCATATTATGTTTTCTTTTCTGAATTAGAACGAGATACATTAGCTGAAGTTGGTGTATTGCTACCATTATCATTACGATGATGAAGATGAAGATGATGATGACTAGTAGATGATGGTGATGCAATGGAGGGTGATGCCGCATCTTGTCTTCGCCAACGTGACCAACTATTCACATTAATTAATGCTTGCATACAGCCCCATTCTGTAATCTTCTTTTCTAGCCATGGTAGTGAGACAGGTTTGGTAAGAAAGTCATTACAACCGGCAGCCAATGCTGTGTTACGATCAGCTTGTAGTGCTGACGCTGTTAATGCCACGATGATCACCGGTGTATGTAGTTGCGTGGTGAGTCGACGCTGTTCACCTGATACTTCACCGCCTAGTGCATTAGTAGGCGATAATGCCGCCGCTTTACGTTCCTTTTCAAATCGTCGAATTTCCTTGGTTGCTTCAATACCATCCAATACAGGCAGTTGGATATCCATCTATTAGCATCATCATTGTTAGCAATAATGTTGTATTTTCATGTCGATCAACTTACCAATACCAAGTGGAATCCGCCATTCTTCCATTTCTCTACTGCTTCCCGTCCATCACTTGCTACCGCATATTCAATCTTACGCTTACGTAGAAATGTGGATAAAATCGTTTGATTAATCGGGTTATCTATTATTATAAATTAGTTATTTCTATCTATGAGTGTGTATATAATATAGCTTACCTTCTACAATAAGCACTTTAATAGGTGGCGATACAAATCCACTCTTGTTCAATGCCGACGTGGATAGTCCGCCACTGGCACGTTCACCCGTGTTCGATTGACGCATCCATTTCTTTCGTGTACTAAGTGTACGTGGTTCTACACCACCTGAACCATTACCACCATTATTACCATTACTCGTACCGGTGCTTATTGCTTTCTCCATTGGATTGGTAATAACGGCACTTGGTGATGCTAAACCATTCGATATCTGCTTAGGCGAGGGTGCAGCAGCATTCATTCTATTCGGCAGTAATGGCGAGTTGGGTCGTAGTTTCGGCGATGGAGTCGATGGATTATGCATGGTTGATTGTGCTAGTGAAGATGAGATACGTAATCCACTATTACTATTACTATTACCATTGTTATTCGTAGTATTAGTATTAGTATTAGTACCATTAGTATTGCCATTATTGCCACTAGTATTTGATCCTGATAATGCTGTGGCAGCTGTCGATGTTGCTGCTGATGCTGATGCTGCTGCAGTCTCCATCATACCATTGTTACTAGTAGTACTGCCTTGACTCGACACGGGTGATAGTACTCCATTAGTATGATGACCATTCGTTTGATGCGACATACGTGTCCGATTGACAACGTGACGATAAGCGGAACCGGGCGAGTGAACATTGCCACTAGTCGACTGACCATTCATGCCCGAATAGATACGTGCATCGGCTGTAGCACTACGTGTATCCATGGCACGTTCCATAGGATTTTGCTCAATCTCGCCGTTAAATAGCGTCCATAAACCGGGTGTAGCGGGTGATGTAGCAATAGGAATGTAGGATAGTGTGTCCATGTGCGGACGTGTTACCGCGGTGTGTAGTGCAGTCAAGAAACGTCGAGGTCCAATTGGTTTTGGAATGACCAGTATTTGCGGTGGCACAAATAATGGAAATGTTGGCAGATTACTAAATACATCGGCGACCACCTGCTTCACCTCCTGATACCGACCGATTGACGTGAAGTGTATAACAGATCGATGATTATTGCCGGGTAACATGACATTCGGACGTGTGTCATGCGAGTTATCCGTCGATTTACTATTATTCATAGTAGTAGTAGCACCACCACCACCACCACTAGTTGGAGCATTTGTACCCGATGCATACTCCTCGGTCTTATCGGCATTCTCATTATTGCCACCGTTAGCGGGTACGGAACGAGCACGATTACGCGAATTGGGAGGGCGATGCTCTTTGGTGGGTGGTACGGGATTTGTACACAAGTAGCGTAGTACACGCTCTAGTGTGGCCGTATCATCATCTATGACAACAAATGAGGTATTCGCTGATACCCGATTAATGTCCGCGTCATCGAGTTTCGTATTGTCAATCGAGATATAGGAGATATCTGTACTCCACAGGGTGAGCCATGCCGTAACGTGTTTCGCTAGAATGGACGAGTTTGCAGCGTAGAGAGCGACAGTCCTATTGCGTAGCGTACTAATGAATCGTTTCAGTTCATCGAGTGATGGTTCGCTCGCAGTGTTGCTACCTTGTCCCACACGAGGACCATTCGGTATAAAACGTGTTGTCCTACCGTGACCGGATACTGCTGCATTTGAAGACGACAAGCCAGCAGTTGCAGTCGATGATGATGATGCCGAGCGAGTTGGTGTAGACAAAGGTAGTATGACATCCAGTACGTGTAGACCGTTATCGCTCTCCCGTGCTACGAGTTGTCCATTGAGCTCCGTGATAAGTCGGAGATTCTCATTGGCATTCGGTAGGTGTGGCAGGGTAAACGCCGCTCCCGTTAATGGACTGTGCGTGATACGGAATACACAATTGATGGTAAGGGTATTTGGTAGATTGGCACCTATCGGTGGTGTCGCCGTGGATTCCTTGACTGGCGTGGCCACAAGACCTAGTTCAACCCAATCTCCTGGTGCAGCCGACATAATCACCATTTTCAATAGCTAAACATACACATATAGATGAGTTATTATACTGAAATATCTACTCCCTCGCTTGATGTTGACTTACATTGAAGAGCATGTGTTGATAGCGCGTTTCATCGCCATACACCATGCGATGGCAGATTTGCGCTTCCGCGTGGTAAATGACCACCTCCACCTTTGCAGATGTTGCACATCCCGACATCATATCACCCACACGTTGCAATAGCTCGCCTACATCGAATTGAGGCAACGAGTCCGAAGCGCTAGACTCTTTGTCATTGTCCGTCACTGATAATGAGGGATTCGGGTTATTGAGCGACTCCAAGTGTCTACTAAGATGTTCGATATGCTGTAGGATAGCATCAATCGAGGCCATGGAGGCAGTAGGCACGGGTACACTACACGCAGCCAAATGTTCTCTTGACTGCGCGGCAAATACCGTGGACGGCGCGAGACGAAGGATTGCTGCCTTACCGATACGCGAGGTATCCCTGATCTCCTCGGTGATCATCTTGACGAGGGCAGTACGTCGTTCCTCCGCTTCCGACAATAGTTGCTCGCCCTGATTGACCACGGCACGCACCTCGTTAACCGTGAGTCTCTCCAATGCTGCACGCTCTTTGGCGTAGAGTTTGTTTAACGTGGAGAATACATGAAAGACAATGTGGAGAAAGGGGGTAGCGAGACAGGCAATGGAGTAAGCGGGCGAGATCGATAACGGATAGACATGCCATATAGGTGCAAAGATAGTGCATAGTATCGCGACAGCACTCATATACTTTGCCGTGCTAACACTAGTGGCATATGAAATACGTAAGGTATGATGTAGCACAAGTAGCGTAGTCCAAAGGATAAACATGATCAAGTGAATGGTAGACCAGTTTAGTAATGACAACAGACTATAATGTGTAGCAGGATTGCTTGCTGCTGTTGTTGTTGATGGTGCCATTATGAAGCATACTAGCGAAGCAATGGCACAAGCAGCATACGTAAGACTGGTGAACATATGCACGGCCTTTTCCGTTTTCGTGGTTGGTATGGCAATATTGTTCGGCATCATCATATGCGAGGGAACACGTATTAATGGCAAGTTCGTCAGATTAGGTACAGCTGGCGAAGCAAACATGACTGGTTCAGTGATATCGTTAGGTGTTGCACTACGTAGATTGTCGGCCATAACAGGTGGTGCCGACGCTTGTCGTGATATAGAATTACCACTATCCAATGCTTTATGACTAGGCTTATGCTGTTGGTGTTTCTGTTTTTGTTGGTGTTTACGATTAGCATCATCGCTATTATGACTACGTAAGAGACGTTGACGAACATTGGAGGGTGACGAGGTGGTCGAACGGTGACCACCACTTGCCGATCGTCTCATACCCGTGGCAATTGGCACAGAAGCAGGCGTGGGCGACGGTGACGACGACGTAGAAGCACGACGAGGTCCCGCTCCTGTGTTGATGGTCCAATCAGGCCAATCGATAGGCTCCACCAATAGTTCTGAGTCTTCGGTAAATTGACTCATTTCCGTTTACAAGCATAGAGCGTGATATAGGTAAACGTACGATTATAACAAAGGAGCAATCGAGAATACTGATCTACAGAATAGTTATATTTATAATAGTAATATCAGCATGTAAGTAGCAATAAAAGTAAAAGTAAAGGGAGAAGTAGTAGTAGTAGTGGTAGTAGGAAACGTCACAAAGAAAAAAACGCTCACGACTAGCGTAAGAGGAAAGGAAAGGAAAGGAAAGAGAAAAAACAAATTGCAGGCTACTATTGTTATGACAGTTGACGTATAAGAAAACAAACAAACAAGTAAGTAGCAATAGAAAGAAGCGTATGAGTAAAAGAGAAGGGAAAAAAGAGAAAGACTAACTATAACTAGATACTTAATAATAGTAGTAATAGAAAGTATGAAGAGTGAGCGAGTGAGCGAGTAAGCGGAGAGTAGTTTAACAAGGACGATAAAGAAAGAAGGTAAGAAATGAAAGCGAGAATCAAATAGAAAAGAAATCAATGAAAAAGAAAGACGACAACTACCATCAGCATCACCATCACCACCAACACAACAGAAGTAGTAAAAAACGGGAAAAAGGAAAGGGAAAGAGAGAGAGAGAGAGAGAAACTTTCATGTGTGGTATATAATAGCATGTAGTGACAGTGGTAGCAGTTGTAGTAATACAACGATAAACATGTGTACATGTGTGTATCATTGTGATGTCTGTTTATCCGGTCGAGTGTGCTACTCGACTCTATGCCACTCTACGCTATGCTACGATGCCTCCTTTACAGTCATAGTAATACATTATAGATAGTTGTATTTGTCGACTTACTCTGCTTGTACAACCATACAATTGATGCATACACTCCACGTCTGTAATAATTGCCGAGTAATGGAGTAATAGAACAATGAGGACAGCACAGTTATAATATCGAAACAGTCGCGCTGCTTCGGAAAATATTCACTTCTTTGGGGTTACACACAAACACACACACACACACATATACATACACTCGCTCCCTTGTTCATATAGAATGATTCAAGTAGTAGATATTGTTAGATTAATAAATTGAAACATATCTATTTATTCATTTGCTTATTAATGTCGTTGTTGACTAGCCAAATAACGATTAATGGCATTCAAACATGCTTTAGCACTTGCATGGATTGTATCGTTATCGGCACCTTGTCCCGAATATACTTGTGTGATATCTTCACTACTGCTACCATCATCCTTGCTGCTGCTGCTGCTACTGCTTCTTACATGTGCCACCTTGACGAATACCTTGGCTAATGCATCCTCACCACCACTAACACTGCGTACTTCGTAATGGCGCAATTCCAAGTCGGTACACTTGGTGATGCGAAGTAACACGGCAAATACAGCTTGCACTGGACCATGTCCAATAGCTGCATCTACGATGGATTGTCCGCTAATGGATTCATCACTAGTCTTATCATCGGTATTACCAGAGGAGGATGCTGAACTTTCCGATCTTGATCTGGCCAGTGGAGCAGCATGCGTGTCCACAATGGTGGCGGTAGCTGTACTAACCGTGTCTGTGCCCGAGATGAGCGTGAGATTCTTCAAGTAGAAGCGGTCTCCGGATTCCGTTGAAATAAGCTGATCCTCGGCAAGTGCCACGAGATCATGATCCGTCACCTTAGTCTTCTTATCGGCTAATGCTTTGAAACGCGAGAACAGCCGTTGTAACGCGTCGTCACCCGACAATTGAATGCCCAGCTCGGCTAGTTTGGCTCGTAGCGCATTACGTCCAGATGACTTGCCCAATACGATGGCATTGCTGGGTACACCCACCTCGGCAGGATCAATGATCTCATAGGTACTCGGGTGTTTCAGCACACCATCCTGATGAATACCCGATTCATGAGCGAATGCATTGGCACCGACAATCGCTTTGTGTGGCTGAATGGCCATACCACTCGTTTGTAGTACGAGTTGCGAGATCTTGTAAATACTCTTTGTATTGATCTGATGGTATATCGGGAATGTGTCATTAGGATGTGTATGAATAGCCATGATCACTTCCTCGAGTGATGTATTGCCTATAACACATTGAGATAGATAAATATTAATAAACTAGTTAGTATTGCTACTTGTTATTACTTACCTGCTCGTTCGCCAATTCCATTAATGGTGACTTCCACTTGACGTACACCATTCTGGACGGCAGCCAATGTATTGGCAGTTGCCAATCCCAAGTCATTCTGACAATGTGCCGACCAAGTAACCTATTGATCAAGTATGCCATTATATTAATGAATACACTTGTAGAATAGAAATACTAATGTAGGGCACAATTACCTTATCGGCACCTTCCGTCTTCTCGATCAACTCTTTGAACATGCCACCATACTCTTCGGGTGTACAAATCTATAGGATGTTTAGTTAGTTATACATTGTACTCGTTCACTAGTATGCTCTTATCAGTATCACTTACACCAACAGTGTCAGGCACGTTCAACGTGGTAGCACCTGCCTTGATCACTTCACCGAGTACATGAATGAGGAATTTACGCTCGGTACGACAAGCATCTTCCGGTGAGAATTCGATATTATCACAAAGCGTGCGTGCATAACGTACTGCCTCACAGGCTCGTTTCACACATTCCTCTTGTGAGATGCGTAGCTTGTGCGTCAAATGGATTTCCGAGGTGGCCAAGAAGATGTGAATACGATGAAGCGGTGCATCTAATCATCAAGCAGTCATCAATAAATGTACCTACAAGTAATCTCTTTATTTTGTTATACTTACGTTTAACTGCTTCATAAGTACGTAGAATATCCGCTTTAACTGCACGTGATAAACCAGCAATACGCTATTTACATTTATATTAGTCAATATGCTACATCTCTGCTTTGCTCTTTTGTATTTACCATGGGTTTACCGATAGCTTCGCGTCCCTCCATCAATGGACCGATCTCTTTGGCAATACGTGATACCGCGTCAAAGTCACCCTCGGATGATACAGGGAATCCTGCTTCGCATACATCCACGCCCATACGCGAGAGTTCCCGTGCAATTTGCAACTTCTCCGGTACGGTAAACGTAACACCTGGTGACTAACAAAAGAAACGAAATAGACATCAATATCAGTTATTATGTAGTGTCTTTTTACATATAACTATTATTATTATTCAGAATAAGCAAGCTCGACACGTACCTGTTCACCATCACGAAGAGTGGTATCAAATACAATAAGCTTTTCCTTGGACATATTTATCGTGTAATTAGAAAAAGAAAGGGAAGCAGATAACACGAGACAGTATACTAGTCAACTAATTAACTCGTAGAAGAAAGAGCAAGAAGAACAAGAAGAACGAGAAGGAATAAGGCTAGAAAAGAGCGGTACTTATCATGAAATAGGCAGTACGCATATATATATATATATATATTGACACTCTCACGGGTCCTACAACGACCGGTTCAGACGACATTGTGTGCACGCGTGTGTGTGTGCGTGTGTGTGTGATTATCGCGATATCAAGATGTTGTTTGCCTTTGATGAGATCATCATTCATTCAGGCCATTTGATCTGAATCTAAACCAATCAATGATAGGTTGCCCTTTATTATGGCAAATCAGTTTTTCCTGATACATCTCCGTTTCGTTTACATCTGCATTCGTTTAATGACGTGCTATGAAGTGAATATACGCAAATATGTTTATTACCGTATTATTTGATTTGTTATATAAAACATTACATAATTTATTAATAGTGCTATGATTCAGTAAGATGATTGTACTTTGAATAAACAGAAATGAATAGAGTATTAAATATCATCATCGTCGTCTTCCTCTTCTTCATCTTTGTTTCGTCTACTAGTATACGGGCCAGCAATTGATGTCACTTCCTTGTCACCATCACCTACAATGTTATGACTATACAAGTATGAGCTATCACTTCTTGCTTCCATAGATACTTGATCACTTACTGTCGTAGAAATGCTTCCAGTGTCTCCATTGACAAGGGCGCATCGCTATATTTAACAATATCATTGTCGATACGCATCCAATTGCCTACGAGTAATCCACCTCGATAGCACAATAAGCCTGGCATAACATGTTGATCGAACGAGCTATCCGCTTCTTGACCTCGAATACGTAGAAATTTGGCATAAATATACTTGCGCGCTAATAGAGTGAACGCGTCATTCAACTGTTGACTTGCTCGTTGATTCTAATTACATATCATACAGGTTATTTCAAATAATGATGACCATTATGCCATGCTACCTACCGGTTCGTAAAGATATACAAGAATAGACACCAGCTTTGCTTCTTTATCAATTGCATCCACATAGTTATGCTGACCAATCGAGAGTACATCACCAAATGTCGGTCTATATTACATTAGTACTCGTATAAATATAATGCACATCTATATTCATTACCGTGCAGCTTTCATTTCACGCATCCTCATTTCGCGATAACTTTTCAATGCGTCATCCTGTTCGAAATCCTCCAATTCTAATTCTGCCATTAATTCACGCAACTCCTCGTCCTCTTCCTCATCATCGCCGTTTTCCTTATTCTTTATCGCTGCTTTCGTTGTAGTCGCACTCGTAGTTGCAGTACACTCATAACGCCCTAGTCTGCCTTGTTGTGCCAATCGATCGGCCGCTTGTCGTTCACGCTCAATACGTCGATGCTCGGCATAGTCGGCCAATACACCTTTAGGTCCCGTTTGTCGTCCGCTTGTACGCTCAGCTATTGTCGTTTGGTTCAATAAAGGCTACAACACAGTATCGAAGTAACCCGTTAACCGAGGATGAGCTCATTAGCTGAGGTCGTATCCGATCAACTTGTCATTACTACTTACTGATCGAGGTTTAGACAACTCTAAAACGGAATCATCGTCAGAATCCTCCTCATCCGACGAGGCGTGCACCCTCTCCTTGTCGTGCTCCTCCGACTGTTGACTAATGGCGGCTAGTAGCTTCTCGTCCATGATTGTTGGCTAACATACAATAACGATACAGTTATAAATAGTAAGTGCTGCGAGATTAGGAAAGCCTACTAAAATAATTTAAGGATGAATTGGGTGTAATGATCGATTGTGGAGGAGATAGGTGAACTTAATTAGTTTGAAAATTCAAAATGTTACAAATTAATTACAACGAATAACATTATTAGTTATTAGTGTAATGATCGGAATAGGACATATTTATTCAATAAATGATTGAATGAACTTGTAGATATATTTCTTGGTCCAAGGAATAATGACTTGAATGGTATGGACACTAAAGGGTCTTGCATCAATACATTCTTGACTTGAATACCTATAATATCTACTTGATGATGTCCTTGTCTTGTTCTGTCATCATAATGGATTAGTATGGGTATGATTATTGTAGACTATTGCCTTACCATTACTCGAGATGTCTTAACAATTAACGTGCATTCCATTACAATTAATGCCGCATTTGTTATCGTCATACTATCAACTTACAAGCTATCATACAATCATACGCATATCGTATTTTATATTGATTGTAATCAGTGTATAGTCTATGGCAATTGGAAAGATGGCTTACAATCTGATGTATGTCAGCATACGTGGATAACATGTCACATTACAATGAGTAATGCGTATACATTGATTGGCATATCCACTTACTTCCTATTATTATTATTATTTACAATCCATATGGATCGAGTAGCACATTATGGTTGAGTGATCATACACGATCATCGGGAATACCAGCTTACTTGCTATTCGATATGATTGTATCGGATTGCATATCACACACCAATTAGTCGTACATCATGCATCGTGGCTATGCCTTATTTTGACTTACATCCTGTGTTGTGCCATTGTGAATGAGCCATGTTACATGCTACAATCAATGTATCATCCATCGTAGTCGAGATGATAGCTTACTTTCTATTACCCATGATCATATATTAGTCAGCTCGTATTGCATTTAGCATAGCATAGCTTGTCATCAATCCATTGACTTGCCTCCTGTTGTATGTGATTATGCATGGATTGCATGTCGTATTGCCATTAGCACACGACCTATCACGATCGAATCACTGGCTTGCCTTCTGTTAATCCGGTAATACATGAATCGTATGCCACATATCATCATTAGCATGCCACCTATTGCAAGTAAAAGTGCTCACTTACATGCTGTTATACGTGAGTATACACAATTCATATGACGTACATTGCAATTAGCACGTCATGGATTGTCATTAGAAATACCAACTTGCCTCCTGTCATTCACAATCATACGGGAATTGAATGTCGCAATGTAATTAGCGTATTGCAAATTGCCATTGACATGTCCACTTGCCCTTTATTCTACGTAATCAAATGTGATTCGTATGTTGTCTCGTGATTAGTGCACCATAGAATGTAACAGTACTATCGACTTACATCCTATCGTATAGAAGTGTGCATGAATCGTGTTCGCATTACAATGAGCACATCGTCTATTCTGATTGAAATACTAGTTTACCTTCTGTTCAATAGTTATACGTCAATCATATGGTATGATGATGTTGTTAGCACGATATACACGGCAACAATACATCAACTTACTTGCTAGCATACGCAATCACATAGACATGAATCGTATTCCATACTGCAATTAGTGGGGAATACGTGCAGCTAGAATGGTAGCCTACCTTCTTCTATCATACATGATCATGCATGGATCATATGCCATACATTATCATTAGCATGTCGTATACCGGGATAAGAATGCCTGCTTACCTCCTATCACGCATAATCATAGGTGAGTTGTATGCCACATTACAATCAAAATGCCCACTTACAAACTATAGAATGTGGCCATACATGAACCGTATGCCATTATACGGCAATCAATCCACCATACGATAACATTCGAATGTCCACTCACTGCCTATGACACGTAAGCATATACGAATGAAATATCATACTACGGTTAGCGACTATACTATTCCAATGAATAGGTTGACTTTCTTACCATCTATCATCCATGATCATTTGTGAGTGTACACCACGTCATTACGATTATTAGTCCATCGTCAAATTGCCATTAGGATGCTAGCTTACGGCCTATTATTCACACACATGCACATATATATGAATGATATGCCAAATTGCTATCAGCTATCAATATTTTGTTACAACATGAATGCCGACTTACTCCCTGATGTGCATAATCATACGTGGATTGTATATCCCATTTCAATTAATGTCTCGTATGGAGTAACAAGAATAGTAAACTTACAAACTACCACATACAACCATACGTGAATCATGTGCCATAATGCAATCAGTACACCGCATATCGTGATTGCAATTCCCACTTACAAGCTGTTATATGTAATCACACGCGAGTTGTTTACCACATTGCAATTAGATCGACGTATCAATGCTAACAATGCTAGCTTACATCCTAATATCCATGATCATACGGGAATTGTATGTCACACTATGATTAATGCTTCATGTTTACTAGCTGACACTTGCAACTCACAAGCTATCATGTGGCCATACGTTAATCATTTGTCATATTCCGATTAGTATACCATAGATTGTAATCGTGACATCGACTTACATGTTGATTCGCTTTCTCCATCTAGGACATATAATGGTGGATTAGTTTTACAAGATGTTTGACCAAATCAAACGATAAAACTTACTTCTTCCGGTGCATGATTATACGAGGGCTATACATCCCGTTGTAATGAGTGCGTGATGCATTATCATTCGGATATAAGCTTACCGCCTATAATAATACAAGCACATATCGTATTCTGATTAGTATACCGTAGATTGTAATCAGAATAATAGCTTACACTTTGCTTCTCAGCCTCCATCTAGGACATACAGCAGTGAATTAGCTTCATACAATGTTTGACCAAAGCAAACGATAAAACTTACTGCTTTCTATACATGATTATACGTGGATTGTACATCCCATTGGAATGAGTGTATGATGCATTATCATTCGGATATTAGCTTACTTGCTATAATAATACAAGCACATATCGTATTATGATTAGTATACCGCAGATTGTAATCAGAACGATGACTTACTTTCTTTCATACACAATCAACGGCCAACAGTATATCACAGTACGATTAATGTGCTGTGGAAATTAGCTGGAATGCTGACTTACCCTCTGACATTTGCAGTTTTATGTGAATCATTCAATGGCATTACCATTAGCATGTCACATCTTGTAACCAACCTGCCAGCTTACCTCCTATTAAATGTAAGCATACATGAACCATAGAGCATTTTACAATGAGTCCATTCAACATTATCATTTAAAATAACTTACATCCTGTCATTTGCAATCACATATGGATTGTATTCATGACGATTAACACATCGTATCCTGTAATGATAATGCTAGCTTACTATCTGTTACATATAACAATAAGCAAATTATACACCAGCTTACAATTAGTTCATCGTATGAAATGACCATTATTTTAGCTTACCCACTGATGCGCATAGGCGTAAGTGAATTGTATACCGATTACGATTAGTTCATCGTATACGGTAGTCACTATTTCGGCTTACTATCTGTCACGTTCAAGCACAAATAATTGCATACCAATTTACAATTAGTTCATTGTGTGCTGCAACTGCTGTGCAAACTTACTTCCTGTTACATGTAATAATACACGAGTTCCATACCAATTTACGATTAGTTCAGCGTATGCTGCAATCACTATTTTGACTCACTTTCTGTTACATGTAATCATACGTGAATGGTACGCCAATTTACAATTAGTTCATCATATGCTATAATCACTATTTCGACTTACTCTCTGTCGCATTCAAATATTAGTGAATCATACACCAATTTACGATTAGTCCAGCGCATGTTGTAGTTACTATTATGACTCACGATCTGATATGCATAAGCACAAGTAATTGTACGTCAATTTACAATTAGTTCATTGTGTGCTATAATCACTCTTCTGACCTACCGCCTAGTGTGCAAAAGTGTAAGTAAATTGTACACCAATTAGAATTAGTTCTCAGTATGCTATAATTGCTATGCAAACTTACTTCCTGTTGCGTGTAATCATAATTGGATTTTACACCAAATTATAATTAGCTGATTGCATTCTGTAATCACTGTTGACTTACAGCCTGTTATATGTCATCATACGTGAATTGTATATCAATTTGCAATTAACTCATTGTATGTTGTAGGCATTATGCCCACTTACAAGCTGCCATGCATAATCATACATGGATTTCACAATATAATTAGCTCATCCCATGGTGAAATCTGTATGTTTACTTACTCCCTGTCATTCATAGTCATACGAAAATCGTATGCCATGTTACAATTAATACATCACTCATTGTCATCATAATACTATATTACTAGTTGCTGTACGTATTCGTATACAGATCGCGTGACTCATTCCAATTAATATGTGCTCTATCGTCATCATAGTACTATCTTACTATTTGCTGTACGTATTCGTATACAGATCGCATGTCTCATTCCAATTAATATGTGCTCTATCGTCATTATAATGCTAGCTTACCTTCTGTTATACGTAATAGTACGTGAATTGTATTCCACACTCCAATTAATGTCTCGTACGCTTCAATCGAAACAATAACTTACAGCCTATTGTATTCCATAGTCATAGGTGAGCTACATTTCTGGATTGTAGTCCACATGTTAACTTACATCCTAAGTCGTGTGATCAACATACACACACACGTATATGAATTGTATGAAGCATTATGATTATTGTGATTATTATTGGAGTGCTAGCTTACTTGCTTCTGCATGTGTTATTACAAGTCAATCATGTATCATACTACAATCAGCATATCGTATCCTATAGTCATCATAATGACTTGCCTTCTATTATTTGTAATAATAAATAAATAAATAGATACTATGATTAGTATGCCGTATACTGACACTAGAATGACAACCTACAGTCTATGCCGTGTAATCATCCATCATGAATCATGTTACTCATTTCGATTAACACATCACATATCACGATAGGAATGTCTAGTTACCCTCTGTTACATGGATGCATACGTGAATTGTCAATCAGCTTGTAATTAATTGATCGCACATTGCAATGATCATCACTTACATACTATTACTCGTAATTATATGTGAATTGTATGCCATAGAGTAATAAGTACATCGACTAGTAAGACTGGAATGCTAACTTCTTACAATCTATTATGTATATATATATGTGTGTGTGATGCATTGCTATTAACACGTCATGCATTAGTATGGAAATGTCCACTTACATACTAGTGCAATCATATGGAAAGAGAATGATGATTGTTGTTGTTGTTATTAGTACATTATACGATGATGCTAGACTAGCAACTTACATCCTGTTACAGGTCATCGTACACGTATCATGACATGTCAACTTGTAATGAGCACATTGTATGCTATGATCGAAATGATCACCTACATGCTGTCATGTGTATGTGAAATGACAAGTGAAGCAATTGTGCCATTGCAATTAGTATGACGTATACTGCAATCAGAATACCGCCCACTTACAATCTAGTACGCGTCATCATCGGTGAATCGAATGCCACATTCCAACGAGTGCTCGCTTACCCACTAATGCATGCAATCATACGTGAATCAAATGGCTCATTGCAATGATACTAGTAGCTTACGTGTTCCTATGCATGATAATCATACGGGAATCGATTGCCACATTCCAATGAGCGTATGGCATAGTATCATCGTGATTCACAACTCACCTCCTATCATACGAGTATTGCAATTAGTACATTGTATGTTTATTTAGACAGAATATCAACTTACGTCTGCTTCTATAATAGTAACATATGATTTTGATTTACATTCCAGTCAACACGATAGATGTCATCCTTACTCGTTATTTAACTCACCAGCTATGATTGACAGCATCATAGGTGGCATCATCATTAGCATTGCAATCAATGTCATACGATATAGACTTACCATCTATTGATTGTCATTAGAAAGACCATTAGATAGTAGTATTACAATTAGTATGTTGACTAGTATCGATGATAATGATGATGATAGAAATACCAGAGGAATTTGATGATACGGATGTTGTAGCATTGA
>JAIXMF010000194.1:0-24850 GCA_025201365.1 Syncephalis plumigaleata | reverse complement strand
TGAAGAGTGCCACACGCAACAGGTGCAGCAACGGCGTTTGTTATCAAGTTGTGTGTTCCTTGAACATTGACGCACTCACTCACCCTATCCTCCTCCTCCTCCTCCTGCTGCTGCTGTTGCTGCACGTGTTCAGAATAGCAGTAACAATAATTGTTACAAGTTTTATTATTGTTCTTACTTTCCTATTGTTGTTGTTGTTGTTGTTTTATTCTTATTATTATTGCCGCTATTACAGTGAGACCGCCTTGCCTCACTCATTCACTCATTCACTCGTTCGCTTACTTGTTCACGCATACACGCACGCACGCACACACACACACACACACACGCTTATCCACTCTCAAGTATCACACAAGCAAGCGAGGAAGCAAGGAAGCAAGGAAGCACGCATACACACACAACATTTTCTTTTTCAATTCTTTTTCTCTTTCGTATACTACACGTAGTTTATAGTGGTGTCAGTTTTCTATTTACTTTATTAATCTATTTCATTTACCAAGACCACTTACTAAAGTGAGAGGCAGCCATCCGTGCATATACCATGGATGATGGCTGCCTTAGAAGCGGTGCTCCATCACCGCAACTAATGCCGCCATCACCGCAAATATTACAGGTTAACTTACCTGGAAACAAGGCGGTACGCGAAAAGATCCTACTAAGCGATCTTCATCTCAACAGTTCGAATACTGCCTCGACGGCTACCACCAGTGCTGCCACACTCATTTCACCTAGTTCAGTTGTAGTTAATTTACCGAAAGATGTTCGTAATGATGTTAAAGTACGTCTACCACAACCGTCTGCAACCGAGAGCGTTGAAGGAGAGCTAGGCGTTGACCATATGACACCGACACCGATGTTTACAACACCGCAGCAAATGGCCTCGCCTTCTTTGTCGGCCGTTACTTCCGCTCATACTGACATCATGTATAGACATCATCCAGACTATAGAGCATCACATCCCTCCTACCATATGGGCGTTGTTATCGACGAGGATGGTGGTGGTGGTGGTGGTCACGGCGGCGGTAGTAGTCATCGATTTGCACCAATGCATCGTATGGAGTCGCACCCACCTGCCTCCATGTATGGTTCGCCACACTACAACTACGGCAGACCGGCTAGCTGGGCAGACTGGCATAGTCAACCGAGTGTTATGGGTCGAGATGGCTCGCAGTTCACCGAAGAATACGAGGTAGTCCACTATGAGGATTTAATGATGGCCGATAAGGAGGCGCATCGACTAATGCATATGCATGGCGGGGAAGGCGATTATCCTCCAGAGTATCATCATCAATACTCTTCCGCGCCTCCTGTACGTTACCCGCTACCCATCAATGGTTCCGGTGAAGACGGTCCATACTATGATGGTGATAGTGATAGTTTGGGCGATACCGCTCAACTATCCGATTGGGGTGACATGATTAGGTGTGTGTGCGTATACTGAAATGATAACTAATTGAGCAAAGCTAATATGTTGTTTGTTTGTTTGCTTGCTTGTTTGCTTGTTTGTTTATTAGAGTAATATCACCGGAAGATCAAGAGGGTCGTGTGGGAGCACATCATGAATGGTCACACCCACCTGTTCATTCCTATAGAGTGACGACCGATCGAGATGAGGATACCATGTCAATGACAGTACCGGATATAATTAATGGTAATGACAATGATCGTCCTATTAACACTAGTGTAATGGCATCATCTCATGTGTATCAGCATCAACATCAACATCAGCACCATCAACATCATCAACATCATCAGCATCAGCATCATTCAGAGATGCAACGTCGAGCATCAGCTATTGCTTATCATGAGGGAATGATAGATGAACGAGGTAATCCAACCGGTTACATGTATCGTGATGGTTATGAACACGGCTATCAGTTACCAGTAGGTGGCGATAGAACTGATCTAATACCGGCTGCACCAATGTCGCCACATCCACATTCGCATCCACATCCACATCCTCATCATGTTTCTCTCTCTCATTCACATCATTCCAATCCAGGGTATGATACCGATTTGAATGGTTCAATGGGCCTATCTAGCTATTCGCATATACCATCGAATGAATTACCGGAGAATCGACAAATGTCGCCGCATCCTCATCGTGTCATGACACCGGCCATGAGCTATTATGCACCGCATCATTCCATGGTGGTAGACGAGCATAATCGTGCAGTATTAACCGGGTCAGAGAATATGGAAGCTTACGCCATGGAGTATACACCGTCTCATCCTTATGCGGACGATGGATCCGATGGCGACTTGACCCATACCGACAATGAGCATTCCTATGGTGAAGCAGATGGAAATGAAGGCGAGACATCAGTTTACCAAGCAGGCGCTCACACTTACTACGTGCGTTCCCCTATGTTATCAGGTAAGCCATAATCACTAATAATGATAATATTAGATAACGGATTGATACTAATTAATTAACGGTTTATTCATTTTCATATTAGGGCATCAATCACATAATCATAATACTCGTTTACTCTCGGAACATGCACCGCGTCCGCATACGATGGAACATTTGCCATATCGTCCACTACACTCGCCGGTGCCGCCACCAAACGAGTCACCGCAAGAGTACGAGTTTTTCCGTCGTCAGTTGAATGGTCTCGAGGAAGCAAGTAGCAGTGTAGAGAATACAACGCGTGTAGGCGATGAACGCGGCATTGACCTGCGCAGCGAGTTGTCCGGTTCCTATAGCGATACCGAGAGTCATCAGCAACTTTATCCTAGTCTACCATTGCCATTCGACTCGATATCACGTACGTCTAGTCGTCTGGGCATTGCCGGTTCGGTATGTCCACCGCCACCACCGCAGCCATCGGTACAACTAGGATCGTCCTCTATGATGTTGGACTATTATCGTGGTAACACCAGTCCTAATGGATTATTGGCCCCTAATTCCGCATGGTCGATTATGGTGGATCCGGCAACGCGGCCTAGTTCGCGGAACGCATCAGTTCACGGTAGTCAGTCGTCCCGACTACCAGCGAGACCATCCACGCAATACGGCCATGAAGATAGACGTCCGTCATTGTTGAAGGTGAACACTTCATCTAGTCTTAGTGTGCGACGTTTATCGCAAGCATCACAACAACAGCAAAGTGAAATGTTTGCGGCAATCAGTAATGGTATGGCATCACCACGAGAATTGATTCCAATCATCGATAATAGTCTTAATAATCTTGCTGCTGCCACCGCCGCTGCCGCTGCAGCTTCAGCTACCACTACTGCAGTTACTACCGCTGCTACTGCTATCAACACTGAGAATAACAACAATAGTGCTAGTGGTAATGGTAATGCCTTAGGAATGGCAGTTGCTACACTAGACCATCCGACGGCTGATCCATTCGTGTGCGATACACGGGCAAGTAGCAACACGCTAGAGTTGGCAGCAGAGAAAACGGCAGAATTGCACCAGATAACTCATCAGGAGTTGCAGGAAAGATTATCGGCCATCGCCATCAATGACCTAGCTGGTACGCCGCCCACCACCTCTTCAGTATCGAATGCAGCGGCTATTCTCGCGGCAGCAGCCACGGCTGTACGAGCACCATCGCCACCAATGCCCGTGTCGTTGCCGCCATTACAACCACCGGTGCATCAACGTGGTCGTTCATCGGAGATGCGTCGCATATCGGCCGGTGAAGCCACTCGTGTTGCCTATACACCACTGGCTAACAACAATGTTGACGTTGACATATTTGGCGTGCAGCCACATCAACACTCGATGACGGTGACCGAGGAAATGGAGGAAGGGAGCGACGAGGGAATGTTAGAAACGCCTAACGAAAGAGCACTACGTCGTTTATCAGATGCGATGAAGGAGGAGGCTACAGAAACGACAAGTGGATTTGGTAAACCCGCAGGACCAGCTATTCCATGGGGCGAGCATCATCCAGGTTTATTGAACGCTGTCAAGGCACAACGGGAACTATTCTCACGTACAATTGAAGAGCGACGTATGGAAGAGCAGAAACAAAAGGCGAAAACAATGGAGATTGGCATTGGTACGGATGCCACGACAGCCACAGCTACTACTCAAACGGGGGAAGAAGCAGCAGCAGCAGCTCTGTCAGAATTTACAACACAAGAATGGGGTGAAGAAATTAAGGATCAATTCAATGAGGACGCGTCATTGCTGGATGCTAACAATGCGATGCAACAAGAATTGATGGAACCAGTTAAATCCATGGAACAATCAACAGCAGTAGCAGTAGCACCAGTAGCAGTCGATACACGGCCATGGAAAACATTCGAAGAGTGGCGTAAGGTTACATTGCCCGGTTCGACTGCCGGTTCAACATCGGGTCTTGCCAAATCCGTGGGCAGTCCTACCACACCATGGTTTACGCGTAACATAAAGAGCGATCTAAGTGGCTCATCCGACGAGGAAGAGGAACGTAACGAGAATGACACGAACACACGGGCAGAGCCATCCGGCGTGCACGATGCTAAACTGGTGTACAAATCCATGACTCACTCGATGATGGAGCAACACGGTACTGCGGCACCTTATTCCTTCTTCCCTAGAAGCGCTCATGGCGATAGTCCACTTGCTGGCACTAGCACCCTGTCCAGTTCGTTGCATCAATCAACCTTGGATGTACACTCCTCGACAATCGATGCCAACGAGTCATCTTCTTGTATTTGTCCAGTACACGCATCAGCCAATGAACAAACGGCGAATAACACTAATGCCGCCACTGCTGCTAATACTACTACCACTACTACCACGTCAACCGTAGTAGCGAAGAATGAAGAAAAGGCAAAGGTAAAAGAGGAGGAAGAAGAAGAAAAGGAGAAGGAGGTGGAGGAGATAACGACAACAACGAAATCATCACGCTCTTCAGCTCATCGCTCATCGAGTAATAGTAAATCAAAGAGCGCACGTCGTAGTGGCAAGAAGGCACATCGATCGAGCAGCAGCAGCAGCAGCAGCAGTGACGTGACCACCACCTCAGAATCATCTGAAAGCGAATCAGATTTCGATTCCGATAGCAGTCACAAGGCAATGCGCAAGGAGAAACGTACTAGTCGTGCCAAGAAATCTCGTTCCAAGCTTACAAAGAAGAATAATCACAGCAGTGATGATAGTAGTAGTAGTAGTAGTAGCAGCGAAGAAGAGGAGCCAAAGAAGAAGGAGAAGAGCAGAAAGAAGAAGGAGAAGGCGGCGAGCAAGAAAAAGAGCAAGAGCAAGCAGCCGGTCTCTAGTTCCGAATCGGAAGAGGTCGAGGAAGCAGTAGAGGAGGCAGTCGAGGAACCTGTTTCACTACCAGTGCCACCTATGCGAAAACAAACGACAAAATCGCTAAAGGGTCGAGCTGACAGCGCGAGTCAGAGTGAAGGCAAGAGCAACAGCCTTCTATCGCCTAGTAGTGCAGCACTACGTCGTAAGAACATGTCATCCAGCCATGCGACAACACGTAAAAGCCGATCCACCCTCGAGTTGAACATTGAAACCAAGCATTTCGGTAAACAATTACTTTTACTTCATGTGGTAAGTAGTAATATGTAACTTTCTATCATTGCTATTATTAACATAATTAATGCTATCTACTACATTTAGAATGATAATCCAGCCAAGGTAGCTGCGGAATTCTGCAAACAATACGAAATGAGCGATCTACTTGCCGGTCTCACTCAAGTGCTAACGAAAGCGCTTAAGAAACGACGTCAGAAATTGGCAAACTTATCGGGAAATAACAATGCCACTACTACTACCACCACTAGCACTAGCACTACTACTACTTCTAATAGCAAATCTACAAGTCGTAACGTTAATACGCCAGCGACACCATCATCATCGTCGTCTAAAGTGCATTAAATTGCGATCATATATTGCCGTTCATTATCATTGTTGTTGACTAATTCACCTTTCATTTTGCGTTAATAAAGCATGGCTTCATTTTAAACAAACTACAGGGTTTTTCCAGCCGATTAACAATGTTAGTCTTTTGTGTTTATTAATAGATAGATTTGTACAATTGTTAACATCATTATCACATTGCTATTATTATTGAGTAGTTGTCATTGCCCTAGCAGTTGAGGATTATCGCTACTCACATCTAAATACGTAAGTTTTATCATCATAACTATTATTTATTTGTAAAATAGAAGGTTAACTGCGCAAATTGGATGGAAGCACTGTACATGATATTGTTATTCTACTTTTCTTTATTCTCCCTTATAAACCATAAATACGTTCAATTGCCTTATCCTTATTCGCAATATTAGTGATACCTCATTCCCTTAGTTATGACTACACCAGATAAACGGGCGACCGAGCTGTCCGGCTGGCAGAGTGCTGCTTGTGGTGCAACGGCCGGTGTCATATCTCGGTAGGTGCTGCACCGTATGTACACTTTTATACACGTAATAGGGCTATAATACCACCGGTTACTGGCAAATTACTATCGATAGATTTGTGATAGCTCCGTTGGACGTTGTCAAGATTCGTTTACAAGTAAGTAATCTCTAGCTTGTTTATTAGGTATTGCTATTAAGGGTCTTCTATGTGTAAACACTTAGCTACAAAGTAGATCACGACCTCATCTTTCTCCGTTTCTATTAAGTCGCCAACATACTATCGCGAACGAGCCAGTACAAGGGGGCAAGGCAGGTAGTTCAATGACAGGTAGACCTGTTGCCACGGCAAAGTATCGTGGCGTATTCCAGTCGATGCGATTGATTGTACGCGAGGAAGGACTGTTAGTAAGTAAACGATAGGATATCCTCCTTTATTTGTATATGTGTATATACACGAAATCCAATCATCTACAGGATCATTTATCTGATCTAGCAATGAATAGGCATTGTGGAAAGGTAATCTGGCCGCCGAGTATCTTTATCTCGCCTATGGAGCAATGCAATTCCTTGCCTATCAACAAAGCCATCAATTAGTAAATGAAGTGGTAGGCTTACAGCTTATTATCATTATTGCTAATACAATTAGCTAATGGAATCGGTATAGCAAACGCTTGTCCATTATAAACTACCGGAAGCAGGTCAATCGTTTCTTGTTGGTGCGCTGGCCGGATCATTCGCTACGCTGTGCACTTATCCATTAGATTTACTACGTACACGCTACGCTTCACAGGGTGTCAACCGCGTCTATGGCAGTATGGTATCGGCATTCAGTAAGATCGTTCGTAGTGAGGGAATACGCGGTTTATATCGTGGGCTTGGTCCATCTCTCCTACAGATTATACCGTATATGGGACTGATGTTCGGCAGTTATGAGACATTGGCACGTCTTTGGCCGGTAAGCATGCATAGCGAATCATCACCGTTAGGTGGCGTAATGTTAACTTCTTTGATGCAAGCTGGAATCCACCGATACAACTAGTCATCGGACGGCGAGTGGTCTACGAGATATGGCGTGTGGCGGGGCAGCGGGTATTATTAGTAAGACTGGTGTATTTCCACTAGATGTAGTAAGGAAACGACTTCAGGTAAGCATGTTATGATTTATTACCACAGGAATTGTCTCGTTGTATTGGTGCTAATCGTATTGCGATAATGTATATATACAAATATATATATATAGATTCAAGGACCCAGTCGACATTATTACGCGGTTGAGGATGTACCACGTTACATGGGCAGTTTAATGACTACTTTCCGTCAGATTGTACATCACGAGGGTATTATTGGCTTGTATCGCGGTTATGTGCCCGGCATGTTAAAGGCAGCACCAGCAGCAGCTATTACATTCTTAGTTTACGGTCAATTACGAGATTGGCTTATTTATCGAAAACATCAGCATTAGCATCATTCAAGCAAGTCAATCGATAGTAATAATAAAATGATGATTGACTGAAACCAAGGAGGTTGTCAATGGTTTCGGTTTTTTTGTAACAGCATATTGATGTTCATTTTTACTCACTCATTCGCTCATTCATTCAGTAGTCTTGTGTCTCATCGTTTTCTTTCTTGTCGTGCTATTCTAGCTACAATCTACTTATTACTATTGTGATGCTACCCAAACGTTTCAAAGGACCAAAACGCTCTAAACGTAGTCAACGCGAGAGTCTACGCTACTTGCGTCTCCATGAGGAAGCGTCAGCTTTCTCGCGCGAGCAATTCATTAAACCACCAAGTCCTAGTAAGTATCTCACCTAGACTTATTACACTATAATAGCATTGCTAACGATGGATACTGCTATGCGCACTTCGTACTTTTTCTTTCTCTCTTTTTTTCCTTGATATTGTCGTCTAGTTCCATGGAATTCTATTATACTAGCTTCAGTGCTTTTCATCTTTGGTGCTATCGGTGTAGTAATTGGAGCACTAATTGTATCTGGCATGATTGATACTCCCGTAAGTAAACGAAGAAAGCATCCGATTATTGTTACTGCTTTCATGGTAGTATAGCTAATAATGTCGTAAATAGGATTGGAAAGCTAGTGGATTACCCATCCTGATTCTTGGCACATTAATCTTTATTCCCGGTTTCTATCATGTCAGATTAGCGTATTACGCGTGGAAAGGCTATTACGGTTATGACTTTGATCAAATACCCGATCTAGAATAAACTGAATAGTTCAGTTGCAAGCGAATATATATATAGATGATAGGATCGGATGAATATGACCGTGTTATTACAAGGATGAAGCGAGCAATACAACAACTTATCGATTATGAGTTTATTGGAAAGCACATTTGACTGTATATATTCGTATGAATATCAAAACAATGATACCACGAACACTAATAGTTGCGCGTTATCTGATTCCTATTATTATTGCTATTAGTATCGAGATAGTTATCAATTAATAAAGCATGCATTATGTAGTAGCATTGCATAATAACTTGTTATTCATAGATTAAATTATGATAATGCTTACGGTTAATTGCATAGGAGTAGCAACGAGTGAACAAATAGAATACACGATAAACAATGTAATAAACAAGCAGTAGTTAGTAGAATGACTGACTTGTCACGAATGAGCAAGGAATGAGCAAGGAAGGGTGCATGAACACGTATGCCAGTTTATTCGAAGAAGCAGTATATGCTTGTAGGTAGATAGAGTATGTAGATGGCAGTAAACAAGTAAAATACAAATAAAAGCATGACGTAAGGGTAGCATACAAACAGATGACGGAAAAGAGCGGTAAAGTAAAAGGTACATATTACAACGAGAGCAATGAACGCTTAAACATTGATAAATAAGCAGGACAGTGATAGAAGACAAAGAACTAGAACGAACAATAAACAACACTTATTGGTATAGTAATAATAACGACAAGTGAGCATGTAGATAGGATAGAGGAAGAGGAAAACAAAGAGATAAATAAACGACATAGTGATAGTATGGCAGAATAGCTGCTATTGGGAATGTGTATGTTAAAGTGAAAGAGGAAGTAAGTGGAATGTGAATGACACGAAGAAGGCGCGTATTACTGAGGAAGTAAGCAAGTAAATAAAAGAAAGAGAATGCGGTTGCCACAAAGAAGGCGCGTGTTGTTTACTGACAAGGAAAATGAGGTTAGCACAAAGGAGACAGTATTGGTAAAGAGGTAAAGGGAAAGGAAAACAAGGGAAACAACTGGAATGTAGTTGACACGAAGAAGACGCGTGCTGTGTAAAGAAGTAAATGGCAAGGGGAATGGGCAATAGGTGGAATAGTGAATATATGCAGTGTGAAATGGGAATAGTGGCAAGCATGTGTATGTAGTGGAAAGGTAGAATGATGGAGATAAATAGTCATAATAAATAAAGAGAGCGAAAGTGAGTGTATGAAAGTAATAGTGGAATGAGGTGAGTAGCAAGATGATATTAGTTGTATCTGCTTAGAGTGATGATTAAAATAAAATATGTATGCTGATATTGTCGAGCACTTGAATAAATAGATCCAGTATGCTAAGCATTCAACTACATGTGTGATAAAGGAATAGTATAAGCATTTATTAATGATCGTGTATGTACTGTTAGCATCATTTTGATTGTAAGAGTAATCGAGAATTAGAATAAAGCATAGAATTTATTTTAGTATACATATGTTAAGCAAAGTATCAATCCAAGAAGGAGAAAGGAATATAGTGTTATATATTCATCTAATGATATGTTAGTCATGTATGTATTGAAATAAAAGCTTACTTACTATCTGTAGCTAATACGCAAGCGCTTAGCTTCGCGCGGGTAATGGGTGCGAGTTGGAGGGAAGGGCAATCGGCGATTGCCCTGGTGGGATTGTTGTGGAGGAGCAGAGGAGCTCGCTTCCTCCTCTGGCTCAGCTAGCCATGCGCAGGCCAGCGCTTCCTCTGCCGTGTACCGCTCATCGGCATTTACTACGAGGAGATTTCGGATGAGCTCCATACCTAATCAATAGTTAGCAAGCAACAAACTCATTATAATTATTCTACTTACACTCATCCTTTACTTGCCCATCTTGGTTATGAGCATTAACATCCATTGCTAGGATGTTGTGTAATTGGAAGTGGAGTTGGCCAGACTCCCCAAATGGCAAGTATCCTAATAATAATATCGATATTAGTAGAAGTAAGTTATAATTATTTAGTCACTTACCGAATACCATCTCGAACAATACCACTCCCAAGCTCCACATATCGGAAGCTTGGTCGTAGCCACTATCGATGAAGGGCTCTGAGTCCAGCTGCTCGGCTATAAGCCAATCCATCCCTCCTACTCTTGACTTAATGCCCTCCCAGTCGTGATTTGTTCTTATCACTTCTGGGGCCACATAAGCCTTTGTACCGGCGAAACTAGTAATAACTAGCCCTGGTGACGCGAACTGATAGATTAGCCCAAAATCGGCGTAGACAGCCGTGGGCGCCTCACTGAACTCCAACAACAAAATGTTGTGGGGCTATCAAGAACATTGTTAGCCGTGTTATGATGTACCGCTAATAAATTAATACTTACCTTAATGTCTGGTGGTGCAATAGTGTTAGTAATAAATGATATGTTAATAATAGTATAAGGAACACATTAGTATAGCTTACCTCTGTGCACTATGTCATTGTCGTGCAAGATCTAATAAATAATTAGTATTCTATCGTGTTATTAATCATAATGTAACTTACCTTGATGCCCTTCAACAGCTGTTTGAATATCTCCTTTGCACATTCTTCTGGGATCGTTCCATGAAGACGAATGTAACGACCCAGACTCCCCCAGGCATGTTGCAGTACGATATACATGGCCTGGGAGGTAGCATGTGCATCAACCAGCTGGATAAAGTGTGGGCGGCCAATCAACTCCTGTAGTATGCGCACCTCTTGTAAAAACATACGCTGGTGGCGACCTTGTGGGGAGGACTTGATCGCAACACGCTCACCCGTAGCGCGGTTAATGCCCAGGTAGACTAATTCTTGTGTTCCCCTAAACAATTAATATTGGTTAGCTTTTCGTCAATATTAACATTCAGAGATCATTTACCATCCCAGTTTCGTGCTGGTCATGATGTAGTTCTTGTCCACCAACTATAATACAGCATTCGTTATTATCATTATCTTCAGGTCGTCATACAACTTACCTTCTTGTATTTCTTATCGTTGCTGTTGTCCTTGATAGTGGTCGGTTGTAGGTGGTGCACAACGAATTTTGCTATTAATACAGGTATGGTTAATAACGGCCGTAGATTGTATTAGCCGTTTACTTACTTGTGCAATTGGGAATGACGATATGGCACTCCTTTCGGACTCTTTGTTCATGGCCAGTATTTACTACAGCTCCTTCAACTACATATCGTATAAGTCATTGTGTATTGGGTGGCGTGGGTAACTTACCTTTTACAGATGGGAGCATTATGTTCTAGTTATGGTGTTAGTGCTAGTAATAAACGCCTTAGTATGTTACCTACCTTAAACGTAATGCACTGGTTGATCTGAAGTATAATTTATCAATGTATACTATAGTTAGCGATATACTTGTGAAGCAGCTATTGTTGACTTACCACTGCCAGCTCAAAATAGACGCCCGACAAGTTATTTATCTTGAGCGGGTAATCACTATTTAAAACGGAGATATCATTAGTATATATGGGGCTCTAATAATATAGTAGAACTTACCACTTCGTTTTGTCGGACCCAAACTTGAGCGTTTCATTTAGCGACAACGTGTATTCTATGGGTTCTATGTACTAATTAGTGGTCATTCGTATAAACACTAGCGGCACATACCTGTAATCTCGGCGTCAATAACTTGCACCCATCCGACTATCTTCTTCTTATTCACTTTATGCAACGTATCCCAGCATTTTGGTAGGTTAACGTATAGCCGCTCATTACTGTGCGGTGAAGCAAGGCTTGCGTTTGTGGTGGACGTAGAAGCAGACATATTGTAAGGGCGATAGTAACGTAAAGCAATGATATGCTTAGTAAAGAAGATAGCAGTTGATAGAAGCGAAAAGAAAAAGAAAGAAGTTATTTCGTCATAGAGGAAGTGGATGAGTCAGGCATATGAGATGGAGTGGATCGAATAGATGAAATGAGATGGAGTGGATCGGATAGACGAGATCGATCATTGGGCCGCTATGTCTCACTTCTCGGCCAATGATCTTGCAATCCGCACAGAGTTAAGCTGCTATTCTTGCTACGAGCGCTATTATCACGTGAAGCCGCTACTACGCGGTGATTGCGTGCAAATGATTAGCTTGTTTACTATGAGTAACTATCTCGCTAAGTTCTAGTGTCACTTATTTTATTATGATTAGTTAATAAGGACAGATATCTCGCACGGGCCATGCACGCTTATGTACATATTGTAACAACGTGTTTGTTACTCCTATTTCCCTACTGGTTTTTTGCGTACAGTAATCACGGCATTGCACGCCCAACTAGGTAGAACGCAAGTTAGGTCGTTTGATCCTGTAAATCCAAGGACGAATAGCTATCTGTATCACTGAAACCAATCTTACTAAATAGGAAGGCCTTATCGTCTCTTTGATATCCTGTGCTGATTAGCCAATGACAGAGGCGCTCATAACAGGTCAGTACACCTTTCATCGATAAGGACTAGATATCATATCACATAGCTACTACAGCCACTTCTCTTTCTCTTTCTCTTTTCATTCCTTCATTCCTTACTTTCGCTTTCACCTTTCCTTGTTTAAACATACACATAGTAGAATAGGTCAGTGCTCTGTAAACTGTTTGCGTGTAGCGTAGCGCTGAGTGTGGTAATGAGCGTAGTTGACATTTTTCCAGTTCAGTGTGATGTCGGTACCTGTAACGGGTGTCGGTCTTCTACGCTACTTGCTTGCGGACATTCACATATTTGTCTAATATGAAGCTACTGCAAAGCAATGGAGGGAATAAATGAACTTAACGCCCCAGTAAAAATATAATATGGAAGGAAGGAGATACCATCATTGTTTCTACAGGTCATTAAGTTGTTAATGTAGCCGGGTAGCCTCTCTATTATATGAATATTATGAATGTAACGGTTTGCAAATGCTTGAATGCATATCTTTATTCTGTATTGATATGTGTTTAGGTCAATTTGCCATCATAGTATCATTTAAACGACGCTTTGCCATGATATTTGACCATCATGTTGCTACCTTCGCTGGGAGAAGGGAAGCCTAGTTTACTTGTTATTATGGTGACTGACCTCATTTAATGATATGTATTTGTGTGTGTTTATCATTCTATTCGCGCTATCCTATTCAAACTGCAATATACCTATGTATTTCTAATCATTCTTATCTGCATCATCCTGTCCCAATACTGCTTCAATCCAACATATGTTTGCTTATTTCCAATGTTTAATGTCTACGCTATTATATTCTATTGCTGTTTTTTGCTCTATAATGCTTCTATGTATTTCTATCTCCTCCACTTACATTATCTTGTAATGTTTGCTTATACATCGAAACCCTCCCTTTGCATCATCCCAATCCTTTTATTTATTATGTTATGTCCCATTAGCACAGATACATTTGTATCAATGTGCTAATCTACTGATCCCTCGTATGCGCTTCGGTTAAATATACTATGAACCGCTACGGAGCGGCAACATTGTCAGTGGGTGGTGGTTGGCTGGCCACTGGCTGCCATTCATACTGCCAATGTGGTGTATGGCCATTTGCAATGAATGGACCATATGCCAGCCTCCATAGCTTTATTGTTGAACGTTATTGTATTAATGTTCGGCAGTATAGTGGTATATTGTCGCAAGGCTATCCAACCGTTCAACATAGCACTCGCTCCGCGACAAATGGCAGGTGGTGCGGTGTGGATATGATGGGGACATAACATATTTTATTACTTTATTCATTCATTTATTCATAAGTATTAATTACAGGTAAGTTCATTTATTACAATATACTAACAATATTACAATTAGAATACTCAAATGTCAATGATACTGGCTACATACTATTTCCATTCTATTCGGTAAGTTGACATTTCTATTCATTGCTAATGCAAGTGACAACATCCAGGCAATATGTACTAATTCCCATTCTAAATGTCAATCAACTAATATTCAACAACAACAACGACATGACGGGATAATCAACCATGCTAATGCTTACTGCCAACACTCATTGCCATCCATCATTGACAAGCATCCACTAGCAATATTAATAAACATGAATCAATTTGATCTATATCGACATGTCATTATTGCATACCGTTTGCATTACTCCTCTTTCTATTCTATACCTTCCTATTCCATTATTGCTCCATTGTATTTTAATCTACTCGTTCTTATCTTTCATCCAGCATCAATCATTCCATTCTACATTACTCATTCTACTATTCTGGCATTTCTATCAGTAATGCAAGTCATTTATTCCATTCTACTACCATTATACGCATAGCAATAAAGACAAATTGTCCATTGCTTCATACCGTTCACTACGCTTATCTCCATCATTCTACCTTTCCACTACATACACATGCTTGCCACTATTCCCATTTCACACTGCATATATTCACTATTCCACCTATTGCCCATTCCCCTTGCCATTTACTTCTTTACACAGCACGCGTCTTCTTCGTGTCAACTACATTCCAGTTGTTTCCCTTGTTTTCCTTTCCCTTTACCTCTTTACCAATACTGTCTCCTTTGTGCTAACCTCATTTTCCTTGTCAGTAAACAACACGCGCCTTCTTTGTGGCAACCGCATTCTCTTTCTTTTATTTACTTGCTTACTTCCTCAGTAATACGCGCCTTCTTCGTGTCATTCACATTCCACTTACTTCCTCTTTCACTTTAACATACACATTCCCAATAGCAGCTATTCTGCCATACTATCACTATGTCGTTTATTTATCTCTTTGTTTTCCTCTTCCTCTATCCTATCTACATGCTCACTTGTCGTTATTATTACTATACCAATAAGTGTTGTTTATTGTTCGTTCTAGTTCTTTGTCTTCTATCACTGTCCTGCTTATTTATCAATGTTTAAGCGTTCATTGCTCTCGTTGTAATATGTACCTTTTACTTTACCGCTCTTTTCCGTCATCTGTTTGTATGCTACCCTTACGTCATGCTTTTATTTGTATTTTACTTGTTTACTGCCATCTACATACTCTATCTACCTACAAGCATATACTGCTTCTTCGAATAAACTGGCATACGTGTTCATGCACCCTTCCTTGCTCATTCCTTGCTCATTCGTGACAAGTCAGTCATTCTACTAACTACTGCTTGTTTATTACATTGTTTATCGTGTATTCTATTTGTTCACTCGTTGCTACTCATATGCAATCAATCGTAAGCATTATTACAATAGCTTATATATCATACTAATCAATAGCTACTTGTAAGTACATGACATGGCAATATCCAACTATACTAGTACATTTGTATCATCTACCTTATAGAATTGATGATGATAGTTATCATTATCAATAAATGATCCATTACTAAACATGGATTGTTATTATTATCATGCTATATCAATTGGCATTTCTATAATGATAATGGTGTTAACAATTGTGTAAATCTATTTATTAATAAACTGCAAATGTTAAAGGATAAATGCGCAAATTGGATGGAAAAACACTGTATATCGAAATGTAAAATGAATCGTTCTAACTTACCCTTATCTTTACTCCACGAACGCACGCCCCCATTCTACGACTTGTACGCTTTAATTCATTTTCGTTCTTCCCCCCAAACTAAACCAACGCATTCCTCAGTCAACAGTATTATTTTCATTTGCATCCTTCACTTTGTTAAACAGTCCTAAACTTGTAATAATATGCAGTCAGCTGGTGATGTTGTCTCTTCAGACAGCAATAGATTGAATTCATTGCGGGTAGCCAGTGGGCATCGTGCCTTACCCGAGCCACCTGTGCATGTGTCTATGGAGGCTGCATATCGAGCTGCTTTACGCTGTGCGCTCTTAGCAGCGGCACCTTCTCCCGTGTCGGTCAACGGACGACAATGTTTGACCGAGCCAGTTCAGTCGAAACTTAGCTTAAGGAATATATCGAAACGGCTTGGCCTTGCCATTAACAGTGAAGTGCGTCCTAGTGCTCCATCGTCCAAACCGCTAGTAACACTTCCCTTTACATCGTTACGCAATACGTTGGCACCACGTTCCGCGTTGTCGAAAGAGAAGCGGAAATCGTACGACGGTGAGCGTATCTCGCCTGCACTTCCATTATCGACGTCGAGTACACCGGATACCGCTACTAGTGGTGGAGACGAGCAGAGCACGTCCTCTCAACGTATGGATATACCTGGTGGCGATCTTAGTAAGCCGTTAACCAAAGCGTTTCTTCGTCGTTTCCGCGCTCGTATGGTTAAGATAGCCGATGGAAAGGCGGCTCCACTTGATACGTCGGAGCCGATGATCGTCGAACAACTAAGTAAATTTGTTGTTGATGTTATGAAACAGCGCACGTTTAAGGATCGCATGCAACAATGTAGCACGGTAGCATTTCTTGGTACGGAATTTCTTATTTTTTGCGGGCAACCCGCCATCGAGCATCCATACCAGTTTATCCGTGTTCTAAGCAATGAAGCTGTCGATTGTCTGCGCCATCAATGTGTGTCGTCAACGGAAATCCTTGCCTCCATTGATCAATTCAACGCTTATGCCGACTATGTACGTGAGACTGCCGAGAAAACAGCGCAAAAGCCATTGGGTATGCGTCGTAAGCCAAGTAGAATTGTTAGGCCGTATTCCGAAGCATTTGGCAAATTTGATATACTACCACCATCACCTTATGGCGACCATCAAATGACGCTCTACGATGTGGATGGTCTAGTAGGATGGACGCATAAGGTTTTCAAAGTAGATCCGTTAGAGAACGACTTGTCGATAAGAGAGCTACAGCTAACGTGTACACCCAAGGTAAAGACAATGACAACGGGACGATAGTATTGACACTGACGACATAACTAACTGATTGAAACATTAGAGTGGCGTGGAAGATTATCAGCGCTGTTTGGCAGCACTCTCTTTCAACGTTCATCCTATTGTAAAACAATGCGATTTCAGCGACACGGAAGCGTACATGTTGTGGCGACAGGGAGAGGAGCAACAGCTGAATCAGCTTGTTGCCTATGCATTAACCGCGAATCCTAAACTGCTATCAGAAACTAATAATCACAATGAATCTGGCAATCAGGTACGGTGTCAGTACGGTGTAATATCATATGGTAAAGACGAGGCAAGTAGGAAAAAAAGGTTGCATGCTTATTCATAACTAGCAACGATATACTAATCTATAAATTAGGATCCACGTCATCCGCGTTATGTCGCTATTCCGGAACATCCACTAGAGTGTTTTCGTGTGGTTTTGAAGGCGTGTCTCGATCATGAAATCCATCAGTACATACGTCTAAACGAAAATAATTCATTACTCGCTCCCATGTCATTGAAGCTCTTGCGTGAGATTGCTATTCGCTGGCGTATCAACACGTTAACGCGAGATATCACGTAAGTGTTTGTGTACTACTATTGCGTAAAGTGACTTGATAACAATAATAATAATGATTAGGTTGCTGGACTGTTTATGCGATTATATACCGGAGCGATCAGTAGCGCTATCGCATATAAGGCGTACCTTGGATGTTATAGATAAAGGTTTTACGGCAACCATGGCAGGTGGTCCGCTACTTAGTGATGTAAGCAAATTTAACTGGTTCATCGATACTTTTAACTAATATGTCACTCATAGAAACGTTATTCATACAAGGTACGCGTGCGTCTTAATCGACTTTTACACCAATTATTAGAGGATAGATTGCATGATATGATTTCGCATAACGATGAGGAGCAAGAGCTTGTATCCCTGCTCGAGTACATCCATGCTGATGAATCGTTTAGAAACGAGCATCTACGTATTATCCCATTGTTAAAGGTGAATATATCAAGATAGCGTGTATTTATTTAGTAGTTTAACTTATATACACGAATACTGTAAAATAGAGCACAGCCGACGTACGCTGGAATCGAATTACACACTCGCATTTGTACGTCACAAGTAACAAAATAGACGTGGAACAATTGATGAATTTAATTACCGCAATACAACAAGACTGGCTTGACCTACAAATTCGCTTTCCTAAACCACTATTCAAGTAAGTTCATAGTTAATGTAGTCTATCTGTTTACTTTTCCAAAACAAAGAATTAACTGAAACTAAATGCTACATTAGTGTCGATGCAGTGGCCACTATCTTGACGGTCTATTTATTACATTTGAAGCCGAAATTGAACGAATGGTTGGAGGAAGTTGTCGCTGATCCTAATTATACGCTGGATTCCGTTTATCCATTGTACTTTTCACTAAAGGCATTAAAGGATATTGTATTACAGAAGCATCTTGGGTAAGTGTTAGCAGAAAAGAGAGATCATCATGTAAGCGGGCTAATTCTTTAAAGTAGTGTGGTAGATTTTGATCCAAGTAGATGGTTCTCGCGTATAGTTGAACGATGGCTCGACGATCTATCCAAATCTATGATAGATACAGTGACGAAATTGATCAATAAAGATCCTGTAAGTAATAGTAATCGCGATTGATTAATAGCAATATTACTAATGATTTCTTTTTAGTTCCTACCTATATCTACGGATGTGAAGCACTCATCATCAGCAATTGAAATGATGAACACGTTGAAAAATGCGGCAAAATTTCTATTATCATTACAATGGCCGGTAGAAGAGGAATTGGCCATTTATGCCACTCGAATGTCCAAGGTAGGTTTATGACATATATATATATATATACAATTGCTTACTATTCTACAAAACACTATCTAATGAATAACACCCTTGCTTTATTTATTCCAGATATTTAGTATAGCAATTCAAACTTATTGTTCTGCTTTGGAAGGATACATAACTAGTCAGGGAGCTGATATAGCTATATCAGCATCGGCAATGAAACAGGGATGGTTCGGGTCTAGTAATCATCAGAATAGTCATCTACCCACGTCGAATCCAATCGATGTGGCAATCGAGGCAAGTGGCAAGTGTCGTATGACCATTTATCTATTTGTGCTAATCAATGAATTCAGTCATGTATGTGCTTGAACAATCTTGAAGTCATTCGACAACAACTGGATGACTTGTACTACGATTTGGATGTCGACGAGATGAGCTGTATATTGGAGCGGAAACTACCACGTAGCAGATCTTTATCCACCAATTCACTCGATAGAAATTCCGATGTTATATACAATGTAAAAGTGGTGCTAGGTGAAGACTTGGCGGGTGGTGATCTAGCAATGCAGCAAGGCATCTACGTTATCCTGCAATCTGGTACTGTGCAGATGGCACGTACACGCTCCATCTTCCATACGCTCGATCCTAGCTGGGATGCATCGTTTACCTTTTCCCTTTCCGTTGCCGTAGAAGTGAGCGCTATAATAATGCATCGTAGCAAGATTTGTGGCGAGGCGGTATTCCGACTGCATCCTTCATTGTTTCAAGATTACTTTGCGCACGATATATGGCTTAACTTGAAACCTCAAGGTCGACTGCTAATACGCGTTAGTATGGAGGGTGAGAAAGACGATATTCGATTTCATTTCGGCAAAACGTTCCGTACCTTGAAGCGAACTCAAGCGGATATGGTCCGAGTTGTTGTGGACGAGGTAATCTTTCGTAATACAAACAGTAATAGAATGATGAACTAATGGTGAACTCGTTTAACGTACACAGATGTCCGGATATATACGTCATTGTCTATCACGAAAGGAATTCTTCCGTGCGTTGCATGGTAGCGGGACATTCCGTCAAATGACCTCGATATTTAAGAATGGAGCGTCGAATCGAAGAAACTCAGCATCAGTCCTGGTGAATGATGAGAATGACGTACAAAGCTCGTTAATAGAATATTTGGACAAGAATCTACGCGCGTTCTCGGAACACTTACGACCAGAGGTATCATCCTTGGTATTTACGAGGATTTGGAAGGAAATGCTACAGAATCTCGAGAATCTCATGGTACCACCACTTTCCGAGAAACCAACCAAGATGAAACCGCTAAACACCGATGAACTAGGTCGTGTGTTTGCATGCCTAGAGGTGAGGAATAAGCATCATTAGCATTCTAATGGTCTAACATGTTTATTTGTTTGTTTATTGTAGCAATTTAAAACCTATTTCGATGGCAATAATAATAATCAGCATGGTATTTCATTACCACGATGGGAGAGCCCTAAGTACCAACTACTTTTATTAATTCGTGATCTGTACAAACTACCCACCGATGCACTTATTGCACGCTACCAACAAATAGAAGAAGCGCAGGCGAATGCTCACGATTCGAATAATCGTCGTAATAAAAGTATACTAGGTCGACGCAATCTGGGCACCATTAAACAACTGGCTAAGAAGAAGACCGAGAATAGCACCGATCAACTTGATTGTATTCTACGTATTCTTCGTTTAAGAATAGCAGCGGATAAAGAGGCACGTAACTTCCTAACCACCATCATGGATAAACGAGCAACAACGCTTGAGAGTACTCAAGAATCGAATCAAACGGTGGTAGCATCGACAACGTCATTTTCATCATCATCAGGCACCACTACTACAATTGCTGCTTGATCATCATCATCATCATCATCATTCACCATACTGTAACATTTATCATTATATCCTACATGAAATTTGAACTGATTGATATTTTATACCGGGACTATTATCATTATCATTATTGCTGCTGCTGTTGCTATTAGTATTGTTTCTTTATTTTGTCATTATTACGATTAGTACTAGAGAAAAATAAAATAATTGAATTGCATCAAGTATGACAATATTATAATAATTATAGTGTACTGCCACTAGATGATGACGATGACGATAACAAGAAGTAAGCTAGTCGCGTATGCCTTATCTACGTTCACTTAATGATTTATTATATATATAGTTAGTGTTTATGATTAAGCACTAGGCTTAGTAGCAATGGAGAGTCCGATGTTCTCAATTGTATCAATCATGGCACCTAGACCCCAGCTGAATTTACCGGCTGGTATCTCGTCGACAAAGTTGACCTCGCGATCCAATGAAATACGGTAGCTGTCGACCGTTAGTGCCAATGATAATGCGGCACCGAAACATGTGGTATTATCCGTCTCGCCATCTTCATCATCGTCACTGGTACTCTTGGCCTTGTCCTTCTTGACATTGCCTTCGGATCCCGAGCAAAAGCCTTGAGCGGATTGTGCGATGCAATTCATGCTTGATTTACCGGCACACTTAAGGGCATCGGCAATATCGAAATAGTTGCCAGTGGCGTAGATAGGCATGCCATCTGGTATATCAGGTTGATGCACGCCATTAATGGCGCATGGTTCAGTGGCACAGAAGGTGTTGCGACCAAGTAGAACCTGTCTAGCTAAATCGCGACACTTGTCGAATTGACCCTGGCCAACGAGTTGAACGGTACGATCGTTAAGCGAGTAATTCTGTACGGTACCGCGGAACAAGCATGGATCATCCACTTTGTTGTTATTGTTACCGGCGAGTGATGCTATAACACGGCTACGAGCCTCCTCCAAACCCATACGCAGGTAAGAATGCGAGTACAATTCATACTCGGTACCGTTAACTCGAGTGATGTAAGCGTTCTCAAGTGGAACGACCGGTGGTTTAAAGGTGATTTGCGTTGAGCCACGACCTAGATCGATATTGGCAAACGTGACTTGTTGCGCATTCGATCCACGTAGCGTGCCCATCATGGCATTAGTGGTAACCCAACCGTACACGCCCTCCTGCTCGCCTGAGATGATTTGAGCACCGTTGGCCGCGTTAAATCGGAACGGCACCTGAGATCGATCATTAAGGAATGCAATAACCGCACGCATTACTTCATTACGACGTGACACGGGCAGCAGACGCATACCAGCGGTGGCTTTGAATAGAATAGGTGTGTTCGCGTGTTGATCCTGCGGAATGAACTCTTTAGCCTTGTCGATGAGTGGCTGTAGATAAGCGGCAACTTCATTCGGACTCTTTAATGCTAAGCCTGGCGTCACCTTGGCTTTTTGTGGTTTCTTGCCACTCTTCTTTAGAACTGGGTTCACCTGAACGTATAGATTGTTGCGTGTGATAGTTTGCCAGTAGAATGGATAGATTCTAGTACCGCCTGTACCCGCGTCAATCATTAAACCATAGCTAACCGATGATTTCGATGATTCTGAGGCTTTTGCTGACTTTTATATCCAATGAAGTATTGTAAAGAAAAAGAAAAGTTTTAACAACTGCTGCTTACAATAATAATAATCTAGTCTTATTATAGATGATCATAGTACTAACCTCATCGACTGGAGTGGCCTCCGCCATCCTGGACATACTGGTCGCGACCAGCACGACTGAAGCGACCCAGCTGGCTCCAATCAAACGAAGTAATAACTTCATAGTGTAAAGAAGAAGGATGTATAGTGAGTATCGTTAATATCGCTATAGTACCCTCAAGTGAGAGAAGAAATGGATAGTTCTTTTTTACGATAATAGAAAGCGAATGACAATAGTGACAACGATAATAATAAAGAAAATGTAGGATATTCGATTAAACTGGCAAGCAAAGTCAGATGGGGCTATTTATAAGGAAGAAGCCAGTCACTTTGATGTTCTAGTATTTCTACGCTTTTTTTATTAGTTGCACTATTTGTATGATGTGGAAGTGAAAAGAGGAGTATGCGCTTCGTAAGGAATGTGGACAAGGCCTCTAGCATGTGTCTGTTGGCCTGTCTGTGTGGGCGCACGTAAGCGGCTATACTACGCTGGTGACATTCAATTATTTTACTCTGCGTGTGCCCGTGTTTCCGTACTGGTTATACAAGAATCCAGCCAAACATGTGACAAAATGAATGATTCCGCGCAGTAATTGGTACAATACCAGTTCGTATGCGCCAAATGGAAGACGGATACCTCGCCATCCATGTTTCATCTAGATTGCCAATGATCATCGTTCAGTAACTATAAAATAGCGACCTTAACAAATTACGAGGGATAATACATTGAGTTGGCGTTATTTGTCTAATAATGATGGTGATTATTGTATTAGATGTGGTGTAATTGTTCTACAATCATTACTCAACTACAGTGTTTTTCCATCCAATTTGCGCATTTATCCTTTAACGTTTGCTCTTTACTAATAAATGGATTTGCACAATTGTTAACACCATTATTAGCGTAGAAATGCCAATTGACACAGCATGATAATAATAACAATTCAGTATTAATAATGGATCATTTATTGATAGCGATAACTATCATCATCAATTCTATAATATAGATGATACAAGTGTACGAGTATAGTTGGATATTGCCATGTCATGTACTTACAAGTAGCTATTGATTATCGTTTATGGAATCGGGATATGGCAGCATGTCTGAACTTCATTCAGATTATCCGCAGTGCTCGCAATGGAGATGGTATTCCAACACAATTCCAACGAGGTGCCGTTCCTTCTAAGCGTTCAAAGAGAGGAGGACAAGGACAACGGGGGTCCAAACAACGAAAATCAAATTAACCGGGATAGTTATAGCTATCTTTCACGAAAATACGTAAGTGTTATTATAACTATTATTTGTTCGTAAAGACAAAAGGCTAACTGCGCAAATTGGATGGAAAAAGTCTGTAGTTAATAATGAGCAACAGCATATGTAGTATTTAGTAGAAAGTAGGAATAATAGTATTCTAACAAGAAAGAATGTTCTTTTTTTGTTATGCCCTTCCTTCTTTTGTTGTTGAACATGTAACACCGCCATTCCACGTCATGAATAAACAGGTTTATCACGAATAGAAAGTGGCAATGAACGAATACGCAATACATGCGTATACAGTGCGATGTTTCGCTAAATTAATGCAGATAATACATGCCATCCTCATCAGCATCATCATCAGCATAAGAGTGGGAATAATTGATATTGTTACTGTAATAGGTAAGGGTTGAGCAATAATATAGATATGTTAATATCGTAGAACGGAGTCGTTTATTGAAAGGAATATTCGATTGTTCGTGAAGAGGAGAGTAGGACAAATCATTAATGTTACTCAACTACTTTCTCTATCAAGTTAAGGCCAATGTCATTAACGATATTCACCATCGCACCAAGTGCCCAATTAAGCACACCTTTTGGCAATGAGTCGGCGAATTCGACTTTACGATCAAGTGGAATACGATAACTATCGTGTAATAAGGCGATGGAAAGGGCGGCATTAAAGCATAACGAGTCTAGGAAGGGAGAGTTGTTGAACGCTTGCTTCGCCGCTTCATTCGATAGTTGATTGCACTTGGTTTCGGCGGCCTTTAACACGCAGTTAGGAGTGGATGTACCGGTGCAATTGAACGCTTTAGCCGTATGATAATAGCTACTAGTGGCGTAAATGGGCATATTCTCGGGATATCAGGCTGATGAATACCATTAATGGCGCATGGCTCAGTGGCGCAA
>JAIXMF010000193.1:0-24887 GCA_025201365.1 Syncephalis plumigaleata | reverse complement strand
GATAAAAATTACAGTTTTATAATCGAGCTGAAAAATAAGGATTTGAATTCTTTTTATCGTGGCAATTTCATTTATCCTTTGTTATATATGCATTTCTTGTTACTTCAGAATTCCATATTAATAGTATGACATATGCCGCACCCATGCCACAAAGTCGCTTAAAAGGTCTACAGGAGAGGGTAGATCAGCTTCGAGTGGGCAGCCATGGACTAGCGGACTCGCAGGCTTGGTTGGACGCCTTTCATAAGCTACTCATTGAGGGCTTGAAAATGTTCTTCGAGGAAAAGCATAGCTGTTGGTGGTGTGACCCGGTACGACAGGATATAGTTATGGAGCTATTACACGTATTCTCGCTACCTGAAAGTGACTCGGTGACACGGTTTAAATCGATTAATACTCGTATGCTATCTGAATGTCAAGCGTGTACCCTTGGATACTACAAAGCGAAAGAGAAATTACATCAATTGTAAGTAACTTACACTAGAGCAAGTTGACGATAACTAATGTACCTGATTATTTACGATGTTGTATAGATATCAGCAACAATATCCACCCGAGAATGTTACTCGTTTTTTCTATTCTAGCTACGTGGGATGAATCGCGAATTGTTAATAACTTGACAGTCAATGCTCAATCAGCTACACCTAATGCTAGAGCAATAACAGGGGCATTACATGAAGTATTATCATTTCCAAAGTTACTCTACTCCTCGACCATACGTAATGCTGTTAATACGTGCATCACTCATACATCAAAATCAACACTTGCCGAATTATCGCTACCTATGTCGACTATGCTATTACCCGGTTTATTTTGTCTTGTATGCTCGGTACAGTCATCGGTGCGTAACTGGGCATCAGATGCTATTAGTGTACGTATTGAACATGCCAATACAACCAAGTGGCATGATGCAACACAACAACAAAGCACAGATAGAATTATATCATCCTACAGCAAGGTTATTCGTTATGTGTCGCAGTCAACGCTCGAAATCACCCTATGCCACATTTACAGCACGTTCTGGCGATTAACGTACAAACTAGTGCAATCATTACCGATGGACAAGGAGAGACTATTCGTCAAGGAGCATGGTGGACTTATATTCCTCGAGTTAGCCGAGGAGATATGTCGTTATTGGATAATGATGATTTCGCCATGATTGATAAATCACATCGATCTGCTTGGACAAGTGCTGTTATCACGTTCAACTGGTTTGCCTCGCAATATGTAGATATGTCGCCTATCACATATCACCGGAGAAGTGGCAAATATCATTCGAACGATGTCAAGCATTTCGAGCATTACAACGTGATCTCGATAGTATCGAGGGGAATGCGCGTAAAGACACCGAGTCCTATATCAACTCGGTTCTAGGCTGGTCTGTCGAAACGATACAGCGTCTATTCCAGCTACCTAATGGTGCCAAATCACTCGATATCGTCTATGCCAGTATCCAGTCGACCGTTCAGCAGGGAAACGAGTGTAGTATTTATTGTCAACGTCAATGGCTATCTGGTCTGAGGGCTATTGTTATAAAATGGCCGCTGAAGGTGTCTACGACCCATTGTGTAGTTTTATTCAGTTTCTCGACACGAATGGCATGGACAACACATTTATGACGGGTATGCTAGTCGAGCTAATTGGCAAGCTAGTGCAAGAGGGAATATCCGGACTTGGACAACTACTTGAAATTAGTCTATGCCAAAAGAAGACGGGACAACGGCCGGATCGACGAAGTGTTGCATGTTCACCATCCATCTGGTCGACCTTGTCACAAATACAGCATAGCAAGGCTAGAGATGCCATTATTAATGCCGGTGTAGCGACAGTCTATCTATGGTGGCAAATACCGGAAGTGGAGCATGATAACGCGAGCACACCGATCGTATTACATTCTCGGATGCAGTCAACACGCTATATCGTTGTTTCGTACAACGTGTCGATGCTAAACCTACGGAGGAGAAGGCCGAGCCATTCCTATTGATCAATGGCTGCATACTCTCCATGCTTAGTGGTGTTTCCATACCTGGACTCGATTGTACTTGGTCGTTGTATATGGAGAAGCTTTGTAAAACGGACAACGGGCTTGACACTGCCTTATTGCGCGTATTCAGTCAACCGAATGATCAACTGCATAGTATTATTCAAGTATCATTGCAAAAGTTCAAATTACACTATCAAAGCATGAACTCTGGCGCTTGTTCTCGTTACTTACGCTTACTACACGCGTTTATTAAGTCATGGCTACAAAGTAAGGCAATTCCCGAATCGAGGGCACATCTAATGACCATTTGGTCAACCCTATGGAGTGTATTGGCACATGCTATATGGCTAGCCAATAAAACGAAATCAACAATAGATCAACGAGAAATACGACAGCGCGTACTCGGTATTGTGCATCGACTTGTACGCTGGCAGACCGTCGAGCTTAAGGACGACTACGTGGCATGTGTCCAGCTGCAAGCATGCGTTCCACTAATGATTGGATGGTATCCAATGAATGATTTATCCTCGCTGAATAGTAAAGATACACATGGTCAAGAGGCAAAGTATATTGACTGGCGAGTACCCTTAGTTAAAGCGATTGTTCATACAGTTCAGTTTATTTCACGTCATCTTGGACTGGATACATCGGCAATTGAGGCCACTAGACAATTTGTCGATAATATCAAGCCTATTGACGGTATTGTCAGTCATGAACAGATACAAACGCTAAAACGTGCATTATGCCGTAAACCAGAATTGGATCTTGATTCTTTATTAGAAATGGCATCTGATATTAATCTAAGCGATAATGATGATGTCAATCACAACAGTAATAATAATAGCAGTAATAATACGATATCACCAACCAATCATGTAAGTAATGAATGAATGAATGAGTGATTATTATCTCAGTATTACTCATCTATTATTGCCATATAGTTGACTATTCCAGAATCAGTGATTGAGGTTGATCTAGCAAATAGATCTAACACGTATAATGGTGACTATAAGGCAAACATTCGATCTAATGATACGGCACACTCATTCCCTAATAAGCGTGTACGAGTGGAAGTTGCCATACCAGCTCATACTGTATCTCGTATCAAACAAACGCCTGTCAATTGTAACAATAATAATACATCAAGTAGTAATTCAGTAAAACCAAATGGCGTACCACGCGACATAACAAAAGCGTGGAATGCACTTGAACGCGCATCAGTATCTACACCACATCACTCAACAAATATACGACGAGTCAATACAAATTACTCAATGGGTAATTCATCATCATCATCATCATCATTAGTAAAGCAAATGCGTAATGATATGATACGAGAACGAGCACCACTTCGTGTAGCAATTAGACAACAACGTCAAAACTTTATAGCAACTATAGCAAGACCTGCAACAACAACATCAGCATCATCATCATCATCTAGTACAAATCAACATGTAAAGCATCCAATTTATAATTATAATAGTAGCAATAGTAGTAGTAACTATTCTACATTTCAACAATCAAATATCACACCTGAAAACGATTCTGATGAACATGATCCTGTTCTTGATTCAGATTCAGAGTCAGACTCTGATGGATTTGCCGGTATTATGCAGGATCAATTAGATCGAGTATCGAATACCACGACAAATCAAGAGAAACGTACCGTACAAATGATTGATTTACCTCGTAGTAACTGGATAGCGAATACATCGATTACTATGCCGAAACGACAGGTTAAACCATCACCCGCATTACCAGTTAAACCACGTCGAATCACGATTAATGATCTACACGCTGCTATTGTAGAATGGCCTACGAATAAGTTAAATGAGATGCCCAAATCACTGAACACTAAATGTCTAAGAGCTGCCGATTACTATTCATCAGCGGATGAGTATATCGATACAATGCAGCCATTATCGATTATGGAATGCTGGCAGCAAATAGCCAATGCTCTCGAGACATTCTCGCAATATCCATTGACATTAAAAGCTATACTGAATTCACGATCAAAGGTGGATAACTTTCAAGAGATTCAATTCAATACGGACGACAATCAGGATGTTATTAGCGAGAATGATGTTATCATCATGATAGAGGATCCAGCAGGTTCACTTTTAATTAATCAACAACTATTAGCACGTAATCCACCTATAGGCATTGTACGCGAGATTACCTATCAACGTGATGCACGAATCATTAAAGTTCGTACATCTACACGTCAATCGGCAATATCTGTTAATGGGAATGTAACATCTGGACTCTATGCTTTTGGTACAACATGGCGGTTAATTAAGATAACAAGGTAATTAACATGTAAATGTAATAATAACAATCATTAATATAACCACTACTAGTTTAACTACAATTCATCGTGAATTCGAAGTACTTGGTCGTCTTTCCAATTATCAACTATGTCAGGATATTTTACAACCATCAAGCAAGAAGAAGACGTCCTATACTCAAAAGCAACTTGATCAAATTGCTCATAAATACAGCATTAATGCATCACAAGCACGAGCTGTTCTAGATAGTATGTCACTAGAGCGTGGTTTTCTACTTATTCAAGGGTAAGTACTATTGTAACTGGTTTGCTAGCAATACTATAATCAACTAACGCATTAATCTATAATAATAGACCACCTGGCACGGGTAAATACAAGAGTGATGAAGGTTATCTACACTCCCGTTAAATAATGCTAATCTCTCCCTTTATTATGATAACTAGGTAAAACCAGTACTATTTTATCTATAATATCGAGTCTTAATGAAATGGCCACAAATAATGAGAATGCTAACTCGTCAAACGACAACGATGATGACGATGACGACAATGATAGTCATCGACATCATACACGTCGACCATTACTTGTTTGTGCTCCTAGTAATGCGGCAATCGACGAGATTGTTAAGCGGCTGTGTACACGCGCTGATATGAAGAATGTCCGCATTGTACGTCTAGGTAATCCTGAGAGTGTTCACAGTCTAGTAAAGAATATGTCACTGGATGTACAAGCAGAAGAGGAATTGGAACGTATAACCAATCCGCCAGTCATGCCAATGAAGCGTTACGGTAAGATGAAATAACATATAAATAATAATTATTAGGTGCAATTCACTTATAGAATGACGATATAGATGCTAATGGGGATAGTGTTGCATTGAACGAATCATCTAGCAAGCATTCCGATGATTGGACATTACCCACTGGTTGGCGTACACTTACACGAGAAGCTCAGCGAAGAATGATAAGGAAGATGCTTGTACAACGAGCACATATTATATGTTCCACTCTTAGTTCGAGTGGACATGAACTATTGACATCGACGCGTGTTCGATTTGAGACGGTACTGATCGATGAAGCATCACAATGTGTTGAACTGAGCAGTCTTATTCCATTACAATATGATGCACAACGATGTATACTCGTGGGTGGTAAGTAGGGTAATGATGTCCTCGATTATTATAACTAACTAATTGCTTCTATAGATGCTAATCAACTACCACCTACTGTACTTTCAGCACGAGCTATTCAGTTAAACTATGCACGAAGTCTATTTGAACGTATGCAAATGATTCAACCTGATTCTGTTGACCTGTTAACGTGAGTACTCCTCATTGATAAGCTGAGATAATCATTGTTAACGTAGCATGTATATATGCATAAATATAGGGTTCAATATCGTATGCATCCATTAATCAGTCAATTCCCTAGTAATATATTCTATCAGGGTCAGATTAAAGATGGACCAGCGATGGCAGAACGTACACAAGCATCCTGGCATCAAAGTGATCTATTTGCACCATTTGTATTCTTTGATGTACGTAATGGACGAGAGCAATCGTATGATGGGCGATCCTTTTCCAATTCACGAGAAATAGACGGTAAGTAATCATTACTAATCATCAAAGTAATAATGAATTAACTGGTCATTTATAGTCATTGTAGGATTAATAGATCGACTAGCTAGTCAGTATCGAGATGTAAATGTAAGTGATATGTGAAATGACACATTTACCATTACTTGTTCACTTATTGAAATGATAACAGTTTGCAGGACGGATTGGTGTCATTACTCCATATAAAGAACAAATTCGTGCTCTTCGTATTCAATGTACACGTCGATTTGGTTCACGTATACGGGAAACTATTGATTTCAACACTATTGTAAGTAATAATGGTTGACGTATAGATTACATCTATATCTAATATCTATTAGGATGGATTTCAAGGACAGGAGAAGGATATCATATTCTTTTCATGTGTACGTGCCTCTGACAGTAAGTAGTTACGTTGTCAATCTCATTCTTATAGTAATCATTAATGTGTACATCCATCCATATTATTAGGTAATCGATTGGGATTCCTAAGCGATATACGACGTATGAATGTGGCATTGACTCGTGCTCGATGTTCACTATTCGTTGTTGGTAATAGTGAGACATTACAATCTGATAATTACTGGGGTTCCTTGATTGCTGAAGTTAAAGAACGGCATTGTATCTATGATGTAACTATAGAATATGATCCTCTAACATTGATATCACATTTACTTACATGCTTATTTATTTATTTACTTAATAGTATTCGCTAATACCATGGTTGAAACGACTACCAGAACCTAGGACATTAAGCAATTTGTTCATCTATCCAGAATAATTTAAATAGAAATGACTATTTACTATGTAATTATTAATAAAGCAACATAATCAATAAACTTGCATTCTGTTATTTTGCTAGTTTTTATCATCACGGTTACGTGTTGTTTTGATTTAGCATTGCTACTCTTTCTTTATTTACACTTTCGCGTTCACAATATCTATCCATCTACTTTCTATCTTTCTATCTTTCTGTCTTTTTGATTGCTATTATTTAACTGCGAATATGAATCGTCGAACAACGCTTGGTGTGGTTGATTCCAACATACCTTCGGGTATTCCAATCTATTCCGCGCAAAAACCACGTCCCTCTGGTATTCCTATGCCACGCACGAATCTAGGTAGACCTTCACTTGCACCTGCTATGGAACGTAGTATGGCGCGTCAATCACTCGCACCATCTATGACATTAGGTGGTGGTAGTAGTCGATTAACATCTGCACCCGCGCCACGTCTCAGTAATATCGAACGACGTCAAAGTAGTATTGGACGACCAAGTCTAGGTTTTGGTGGAACTACTACCATCGGCAATACTACTAGTATTACTGCTAATAACAACGGTAACAATACTGCATCTACTAAACGGTAACTAGCATATATTCTGAATAGTGACTATAACATTTACTAATACTAAACGTCCAACTAGTATGACAAATACGTTTACGCGTGGATCAATCATCGGTGTGGCTACTACGGCCATTCAAGATCCACGTCCCGTGCGTGATAAAGCATATCAACAAGAGATACAGGCCAGTATCATCGAGTATCTCACGGCTACCGGCTATCCACATCCTATTTCTACGAATACGTTTGTGGCACGTACCTCGAAGGATTATCAGAATATGTTCCGCTTCTTGTATTCACGATTGGATCCAACGTTTAAATTCCAAAAGAAGTTTGAAGAGGATGCAGTTACTATTATTAAGAGTATATGGTAAGTATAGTCATATGAACTATAACAACTGTATGTATATAATTGTATGTATGTATGCTTATAAATGATTCATTAGTTATCCATTCCATGAACAAGTCAATAAGTCACGACTTTGTTCCATTGGATCGACTAATCACTGGGCGTATCTGGTAGCTGCATTGCATTGGATGGTAGAGTTGAATCAAGTAAGTGTATTATCATCTACATGCATATATATATAAGAGAATCGTGAATCTAATATATATATCTACGTATATCTAGGTGGTAGATCAAGAAGATTTCGCTCATACATCGCTTGACACGGAGAGGAATAGTCCCAATTTCATAGCAAAGATGCACTTTTACTTTTTATCACAAACCTATCGTGCCTTCATGACCGGTGAAGATGACTTTGACGCGCTTGCCCTCGAGATGGATGAGACTTTTAATGCACGCAATCAGGAGACCATCAAGGATATCGAACGATTACAAGAAGAGAACGAACGACTACTAGGAGAGATTAATGAATTGACCAAGAATGAGGTATACTAGCTAGATTATGCCATTATAACATGGATAACTAATACTAAGCAAAATGATCATTGTAGTCACCATTGAGTATTGCCGAGAAAGAGCATCGTACTTTAATGTCGGATCGTGAAAAGTTCATTCATTACATTAAACATCTGGATAATAAACGACAAAAGCTATTGGAGATCAATGCACGACTAGCTGATGAGTTACAAAGTTCAGGTAAGATAAACGCGTATAATGTCATTCAATGGAATATAGAATGATTAATGTGTTATTGCTCTTCCTCCTCACCTCGTATACTAGATGATCTATTGCAGCAGTTGGAGAGTGAAAGAAAGGATCTCAAGGAAATTGTAGACAATCAGAAGATATCGCCCACTGATGTTGCACGTATGACTGCGGAACAAGAGCAACTCTCCAAACTAATTGCAGAAGAAACGGAAAGAGAAGGTAAAGCCAGTAAGCTGGCATGGGAGCAAGAAGTCTTATTCCAACGACAAGCCGATGAAGTAAGTGATATTATACGAGTAGTTGCATATTGATATTAACATATTATTACTATTAGTTGGAGAAACACGTCAACGAGTATCATACCATGGCTCATCAACTGATGCTTATACCAGAGACAGCCGAGAATGCTCAGGGACGGAAATTCCGAATTGAACTGACGCTACATGCTACACGCGGTCAAAAGATGTCATCCATTGATTTACGCAAGGAAGTCTATGTAAGTTATTGATCGAGGAGAAGTTAAACTACTAGGATAACTGACAACACTTTCATGCTAGCCGGTACTAAGCCAGTTACGTGCGGATAAGCAGAAATCCTATCATGGATATAATGATGAGAGGACATCGAAAGAGGAATCACTAGCCTTATTGGAAGAACGATGCGAGGAGATGACCGGTGATGTCGAGCATAAGATTGCCGAGTACGAGACACTAGAGCAGCAAATCAAGATAGAACGAGCAGTAAGTCGCGTAATTCAATATTAATCATGCCTATTACCTACTAATACTACGTGTTATTCCCTATTGATTATAGGCGGTGGCAGCCGATAAAGCCAAGATGGATGAAGAGATTCGACGGTATGAACGGGATACTCGTCAAGTTTACTCGCAGAATAAGGCGGAATGTCTACGTGTTAATGGTCAATATCAACAATTATGCGTTACGTAAGTTGTTAATGATTCATTCTATGTAACACTAATAATAACAATAACATATGATTATGATGCTTGTTATTAGGTATAACAACTTGATTCATACGTCGAATGAACGAAGAAAAGCCACGGGCAATGAAGCCATTCGTATTATCGATGAGCTAATTGCCTTTAAGGATCATGTGGAATCTTCGTTAACCGCTGTAGACAAGCTAACTGAGAACTTGTACATAGCTACTGAAAGTATGATATCCAATGAATGAGCAATTATTATTAATTGCCCTATGTACATATATAATGATCGTAGCAATAGTAGAAGTAATAGTAGAAGTAATGAGTTTTCTCTGAATAGCAAGCGTATATTGAAATAAAGAGGATATATTTATATAGGATTATACTGTGTTGGTTCATTTAGTAAATGTATGGCACAATACGCCATGGCACAATACGACGATAACGACGCCAATCTGCTCCGTACTTTTGATGACATTTGTGTTCATCACGTCGTTCACGATGTATAAGCAGCATGATAAAGTAGATGGGATACAAATACGGTATAATCGATCCAAATCCTAATCAATCAATGAATAAAGTAACAATGTCATTAGTATTAACATTATCATAGTGTTAGTGACATACCACACGGCAAACACCAGGCAACACTCATGATCCAATCACCGAGATAGTTGATGTGACGAGCACGACCCCACCAACCACTCACAAGTAGACGAGAACCTGCCGTTGTTGATATATAGGCCAGGTCTACAATAATCAATTTGTTTGTTAGTTAGTTAAAGCCTAGTATTGACACGTTGTTCATGACATACGTTTGACCTTGGGATCAGATGGATTCTTGCGAAAACGATCCTTTTGCAAATTAGCACTACGGAATATCCAGTAGCCTATGGCTTGCAGTGTAAGAATGCCTATACAGCGTAGTGTACCCAGTTGTATTGGATTAATGGCGAGGTAGCGTGCTTGGAACGAGAATGAGAATGGAACCCAAACAAAATTGCCAAAGACTAACATCCAACCAAGTCCATCGGTAACAATATCCATGGTGGTTAAGACAGCCGACTACAAATGAACAAGTAGCGTGTTAGTGTGCCATTATTACGTTATAAGCAATTGTTTAAACGACACTTACTTCATTCATGAGCGAGTCGAAAACATACCAAGCTTGAAAGAATTGTACCATGATCATAGAGTCGGTCAGTGTGCCCAATCGATCGTATTGCTCGACAGCCGAGCAAAAGTTAATCACCAACCAGCCGATAAGACCTGGACGTAACTCAATGCAGCATTTAATATCGAAATTATTCAGTCTAGGATTTAACTCGCGACCAATAAAGTAATCATATATTGGATTACCAGTATTGCCACCTAGAGCTAACAGGGCACCATTACGGAACGATTTAAGGTAGAGGAAGAGTGAGAACACGGCGGAAATAAGAAATGCTGCCGCCACAAAATGAAGCATATGAGCGTACAAGTATTTGAATGGTTCACGACCAACTACCACGAGGGTTACCACACAAGCGATCAAGGTGACAATAAGCGACTTTAAAGCTATAATAACGAATGAATAGATTAGTACTCGTGTAGATAGATTATCCTATTGTTTGTATGACTAGTAAATAGTTGCCATTACCATTGATCTTGTACTTTAACACGTTGCCATCACGTAGTCGAGTACCATCCACCCATGAACCTGGTAGAATATAGAATAGCGCAACCAACCATGCTAGCCAGACAGCGTAGAGTTGCAAACTAGCCGTCTGGTATAACGTGTAAGCACCGGCCAATAACTTGACTGGCGTGGTTAGTAGCCAGCTTAGACCTTCACCTCGTCCGCAAGTGGAGGTGGGCGAGCATTCGATATAGAACGAAAGAAGCACCAAGTGGCATAGCACGAATACAGCAATAGCACCGGGTGTACCTAAGAATTCGCGAGTTAATGTACGCGGATTCAACACGGTACTGGTGGTGGTAGAGGAGGACGACTTTTCAGTCATTGAACTAGGCATTGTATACGCCACTAGTGTATTAACAAGCTTATTGGATAAAGAATAGTAAACAAGTTGCGTCAATAGTAGCAGTAGTAATAGTAGTATGGCCAATATATAAACACACGCACGCACGCACGCACACACACATTTAATAAAGATGAAATAAAATGGCAGGTATGGCGTGTTGTTTCTAACGATCATTCTGATTGGCTAATTTATATCGTCATCCGATTCGATTCAGACTCATCATTGCAGTGAACATCTGATTACCTTCACATTATCCTTCTCTTTAGCAAGGATGAGTGGATAAATTAGATTCCGTAAGATCCATGCTAATTATATTCATGGCAAGGGACGGTATTCGAGTTATATGTTTGGGTAATGGCGGATGACCTATATCGGAAAGAATCAACTCGCGAAAACCTTCCAACACGTGTGGTCCCTCAAATTTAACACGCATACTTGTCGGGGAGATAGAAGGAATACTGGGCGTTGATGCGGTTTGCAGATTGAATGCAACCTAATCAGCACGGAATAGTTAGATATACCCTTAGTATTAGTGATATCATAGACGTACCTCATAGTGAACTTGACTAAGTGTAGGTAATGGTTCACTGCCTAATTGCATATTGGCGATAAGTTGACGCTGTTGTAGTTCAGCATCCTCCAACGTGGTCTCACTCATGGCAATAACATTTCTCGTGTCTAAATATGTTGTAGCATGGATTAACAAAAATATACTAACAAACACAAATGACATGAACTAATGCTCAGCAATATATTCACTTACTTCTTGAAGTGGTCCAGTTGGTGAAATGGCTTAGAGGATGTTCATCCAAATATTCCGATCGATACTTACTACCAGATCCTAGTACATTGGCATTGGTAAGTAGTTCAATCAGCGAATTATAATGTCGATCCATCAACGGATGTTCTTGTAATTCGTTGCAACAAAGCGTTTGAATAAGAATCTTGTCGTGAACGGTATTAGTGTCACAACTAGTAGGATTGATATGGTAATAGCTTACTCACCTCTTGTATTATTTCCATATGTCTTTTCTTGACATCTGAATAGAGTAGATAGTCTGTCTGTGGAATAAATATAAAATAGATAATGTTGGAGGCTGGTGGCGGTTCGTTAAGGGGAACATTGTCGAGTATTAACAGTTGAATCCATAGATTATTGTTGATCCATTCAACATGGCAATACTAGAATTGTATTTAATAATTAGCTCTTCGATCTATGACTAGCTCAAATAATCAGTACAAACCTGTTCAAGGTAAATAGATAGCTTAGCCGATATACTACGTTGAATCGTATCCTTTTGCCATATAGTCAGCTCATCCCATTCTACTATGATGTATTAGCGTAATACTGAATTGTAATCAAATGTTACATGACGAACAAACCTTCTTTATCGCGAATTATCTTGAGTGCCTTCCACATCAATGCATCTTCTACTTGTTTTACATCTAATGGATCGAGCATCAATCACTACGCGGTGTGTAGATCTTTTCCTCGCTACTTACACTTAAAGTCTAGCTGTGCCACCTGTGATACTAACAGTCCATCTGGCTATCTCATCCGTAAAAATAATCGATAATAGCCGTAGCTGGTTAGCAATAAAGTAATAATCATATTCATACGGATATACGCAGCTTGCTTACATACTCTGCCAGTAGTAGCTCTACACAGTGGGATTTAGGTTGAGCAGCAAGTGCCTCATAGTCTACGTGTGGTTCGTCGACATAGGAACCAGTATCCGCTTGGTTTTGCTGCTGTAATACTTTGTAGGAATGTGGTAGATAATTGTGATTGGTAGACCATTCCTTCAATAGTTGAACAATTTCCACTGACGTTAACCGATTAACAAGTGTTCGCGTGGCTGCCAGTTCTGTTGATACAGCACGATCCGACATGACGTATGAACAAGAAGGAAACAAAAAGTGGAAAGCGTAATTGGCACAAATAAACAAACGAGCGGTGAGTGAGAGTGTTGAAAACAGCGTAACCTATTTTGAATAGCAATCAATTAATTAATTGATAGGTGATAGAACTTGTCCATTTAAGAATGGAATGATTAGCAATAACAGTGAACAAGAGCAGCTTACTGCCATCATTTCTCTCTTATGTCTTTTTGTCATTTCATAAGTAATGATATTCAATGCATATGGATATACAGAGATGTAACAATGATTAGAATAAAGCATTCATGTCTATGATAAATGTATGATGATTACATGTATTAATTCGCTGCTAGTTTAGAGGGTAGCCGATTGAACGGTAATGATATAGACATTTGTACTTTTGTACTAATGATAGTAGAAAGCAGCCAATTGTACGCTGAATCATTTCATCATTTATTGGTTATGCGTCGAATGTGGCAATGATTGCTAATAGTTATGTGTTATACTCCTCGTTAAACGTCATAGTTTATTTGATTCTATCTAGTCTATCGTTCTATGATCAAATAAGAATAGCTTTCCTCATTTGTTATGAGTGGACCATACGAGTAGTCGTTGAGTGTAGTGGCGTTAATTGCGTTCGCAGTACTTGAGAATGTTGAGTTCATCTGGCTTGTACTTGTCGTTTCCTCGTCGTTGGTGCCAGCCATCGGGACAAGTATGGCACGAAATACCATTCACTATGCAATGGACCATTAAGTATGGTTTACCCGTATCTGGTGTGCACATTTTAGTGGCACCATCTATTTTAAGCTTGTGGTAGCCATCGGGACAATCGGGACATCGGCCAAATATTGTTGCGCATCTAACCGGAATATTTCCCGGTTCTACTCGTTGCTTTGGTGGGGTAGCAGCCGCCATAATACCTCCAACCACTGAGGCTACAACAATAGTAAAAGTGATGGCACTTGATAATCTCATGATCGGTGATAGTGGTGGAGGAAGGCAGTATCGTTGCTGTGTAATAAGATAAAAGTAAACGATGATTAGAGCTGTGAGTAGTGAGTGATAATATCGATGATAGTCAGGCTATTGACATGTCTTTATATACTGGTCGAATACTCCATAGACCTGGTAGTCATTTTGATTTTCAATAATACAATATTATTTGCTGCTACTTAAAAATAGATACACAGGCTTATTCAATTGCAGCCAAGTGTTTGACTACAAGTTTGCTTTTGCTTTTTTCTTTTTTTTTTCGTCTATACCTGGACTATTCGAATGATGAGAATGGATACATCTACAAATAAACACAACGCACGATGCAAACAATCTACATCTTATGGATCGATATCGATCATGGCATAGTAAAAGCCCAGTATCATACAATAATAACTAGCACCATTAAATACCATTCTTAAGGAAATGACAATGATTTCTTATGGACGTGAGTTGGATTACGGCAAGGAATAATCATTTATTTGTCCTCTACTATATAAAACCATTTCTCCATATCCATCTATTTATAAGTTGATGTTGCTTAGACATACCGAATGAACTAACAAGTGATACTACCAATGATGGTTGGAATAAATCACTCGTGTCTATGCAAACTAGTGTTGTTTGTATTGCAATGAATTAGTCATTAAGCAGTCGTACATTACATGAAATATCAATCTGTCAGTATGGGTCAACATTCTCACTGGAATGATGATCGACTAAACAATCAAACATCTCTTATAAGAATGAAGCTATTTATTATGATGTATCAATAGTCTAGTCATCATTATAGTGAATGATAGCAGTTTGTCGTCTATTTAGTTATTCCTAATGACTGGCGTTGCTATTAGCTTGTAGTCATCATTGAATAATATGGAATTAGACATCATGAAAAAAAATTGGGAAGCGTGCATAAGTGCGCTTATATTCTTCAAGCTTTCACGCTGCTTATTGTATAGCTCCACTTGAGGGAGCAAGGCAGGATTAGTAGTTTCATAGTCCTTGGCTAATAGGTTAACCTTGGAAGTAAAAAAAGTGTCGATGAATGCAGCAGTTTGCTTAATGTCTTTCAGGAAAGCTTTATACATCAAGTCTAGCTTTTCTTGATCTTGATATTTCTGTCCATTGGCCATGCTCTCTGCGTACTCTTTGAAGATAACTGTACGATCAAAGTTGATCAGTTTAATACCATATATGTTATTTTTCTTATCAACAGAAACCATAAGATCTAACATGGTATTGGTTAGGCCTGTCCATATGATAAAAGCAATGACTTACGCTCTCTTCCAACGCCGTTGTATGCAACCCCTTTTTCGTTAAGATATGCAACGGCTAAAGCATATTGTTGTTAGCATTAGTATTCAAATTATTGCTACTAATGGTAGACATACCATCCATTACACGAGCGATAATACTTGGTATATGTTTAACCAAGCCAAATGAGACTGGTCGCTCAAGGAATCTTTTCAGATTTATATATTCTTGAGGATGCTCGAATACAAAGCATCCTAGTACTTTATTTGCTGATTGAGCATTATCCATACGTTTCGGTAAAATACTACTTAATTTGCTTTTGTCCACTTCATTCGTTATTCCCTCGATATACTAAATAGCAATGTGAGCTATGTCATTAGGCGGTATAGCTGTAGCTACTTACATCATAGAATGCCTTCACTTTTTCACATCTCATATTATCTCTGTAGCATGTGACAAGGAATTTTTGTCCACCCCATGTCGGTTTCATTTGATACTGATTATGACCACTGTTCCTTGCCCATCTTATCGGACGAAAGTTATACTTTCCGAAAAATTTTGCATGCACATCCTTAGTACTTGGGTCTACTGTTGCGTGTATAATCATATTCTTTGGTGGGTGGAATTCCGACATATCTAATAATTGCTCCTGACTGCTCCCTGGAGGTGCCAGAAATATTGGTGTAGCTGCACTATTCCGGTTATTAATTCTAAACGGTATTTTAACATTTGACCGTAGATCCCATTGTTTCCCTGTCGTTGATATTTGATTCGGATTGCTATTGCTAGACGATGGTTCACCCCACATATCCGTGCCATTTGTGTGATGAGATAACATCATGCACACACACAGTGTGATTGCAGATAATGAAGTCGTGCTGTATCTCATGGTTATCCCAGTTGAGTAACTTCGTAATATGTCGTCAATAAACTTGATTCTTGTAGCCACACTTGTGCTGATCTATATCGACGACTAGTGCAGTGTATTGCGTATACTAAATGGAATGGCTTTAACGTGTAGTTCTATGAGGAGACTTGACTACGATAAAAAGAAAAAGAAGAAGGCGTACAATGCTATCGATAACCAAGTGTTGACATTTTTATCATCCATTTATAACTGTAGATACAATGATGGAGTTTATTTCTATTACAATGACACGTGCAGTCCATACAAACACTCATATGTCATGTACTATATTGGGACCAAATCATGGTTATGGATAGCTGTTTTTGGATGTTGTATTCAAAATTGCCAGCATGCTACCTGTCATGAATGTTCTATGGGCTATTCGAATGGCGAGAATGGATACATCTACAAATAAACGCAACACACGATGCAAACAATCTATATATTATCAGTAAATCAAACATCGTGTCTTATTTTAACTGCTTATCTTTTGGCATGAATATGTATGTATGCGTACTATGATGCAAACTAAATGGGAACACCTCAATATATCTAATGTATTGCTTTGCTAAAATGATACCTATAAATTTGCAATCAAAGACTGACCACGTATTTCAAAGCAGCAGTACAAAGTAAACTTATACTAAGGATACATTTCAAGTTGTAAAAGATGAATACACAATCAAAAGAATGCCACGATCACCAAGCCTTGTTGCTGTATTGATTAATATGGATGTGGCAGACAATCATGATTGATAACCTACCATTTTTTAGCAATCATACGCTCATATTGCTCGAATACAATCCGATCCCTTATAGCATGTAAATGAATGGAAATGTGATGGGAGAATTAGGACATTTGTGATTATCGTAACCTCCAGGATTTATTAAATATATGCATATTCTTCCATATATTCCAGTTCAATCTTTATAACGACGATACATTGCAGTAATAGGCCAAGTATTGTTATCGATGGATTGGACAAATAGTTGATGGGTCTAGTTGCTCTCGTCACGTACACAGTACTTGAGGTAATTTTGAGATTTATGACGAATATACTTTTCCTTATCCGCTTGCTTCCAGCCATCTGGACAGGCGTCACAATTTTTACCAAACGCTACACACTTTGCCATATAGTATGGGGCGTCCTTGTCTGGTGCACAGAATTTATGCGGACTATCGCCTCTGATCCAATGGTAACCGTCAGGACAATCGGGACATCGGCCAAAGAACAATGTTAAGCATGAAAGCTTTACTTCTCCCGGTTCTACTCGTTGCTTTGGTGGGGTAGCAGCCGCCATAATACCTCCAACCACCGAGGCTACAACAATTGTAAAAGTGATGGCACTTGATAATTTCATGATCGGTGATAGTGGTGGAGGAAGGCAGTGTCGTTGCTGTGTAATAAGATAAAAGTAAACGATAATTAGAGCTGCGAGTAGTGAGTGATAATATCGATGATAGCCAAACTATTGACATGTCTTTATATACTGATGAAATACTCCATTGATTTGATTACAAGGTTTCGTGTTTGTCTAAATCCCTTAGTGGTTTGTACAAAGTAACTATAGAGTTTAGCAAGAATATTTTTTTCGAATAGACGTAAGGCCTTCTTAAAGGTGTACGCGGGATTAAGGCGAAAGCTGAAGGTATATTGGGCCTTACTCGGTATTATAGCTTGTCATCAGCGGCGTAACTATTTAACTGCTAGTATTGACGCCGCGCAATTGAATGACGGATGTCAGCGTGCGATAATATTAGCCGCAATTCGACTTTGTTCAAATATGATCTTAAATTAGACGGTGATGAATAAATGATGCACATGATCACTACTGGTGTATTCCTTAACGTATGGTCTAGAACCATCACATTAGTACAAATCATAATTTATTTCACGTACGTGGGATGCAAGAAAGATTGGATCTAGACCTTTGCAGCATCACGTTGCAGTCGTGAATACACGCAAATTCGTTAGCTTATTGCCTCGTGAACAGCGAACAAAACCTAGTTGGGAATATGACATACGATGTGGGGATGTCATGCTTTCAAATAATTGCCGATGACAACGGTGATGTAACAAGTTTGACGTTCATTCAACCGATAACAATAACAATGGCGATAATTATGATGAATCGAGAACGGTCTAGGCTTGGGGCTAGCCACATCTCACATTCATGCAGTGCTAGCTATTCAATTGGTCACATTGCACTCATTTTCATCTTCATTACACTACTACTCTTAACTCTGGTATGTAATTATCGGATAATGCCAAGTATGGCAGCGTATAATTGACTTGTGATGAAGGTTGTCATCAAGTGTACACCATAATTGTATATGTCATTTATTTCTTCACCTTTTTTATTGTCTAGATCGTGTTCTAGACCAGGCAAATGAGTCTGGCTACCACTGAATCATTTATTGTTCAGTTATGCGTGAGAGTGAACAATATACTACTTGTCATATCACAAGCATCAAGCGAGTAAAAGTAAAGGTAAGGACACGATAGTTAAGCGAAGCAAGTTCGTCTATATCCGTATGAGGATCGATAAAGAGAACGCAATTAGGATGGGGATACGGGGTAGCTAGATTAAAAAAAGAACATTTCGTTTTAGCTTATTTCCCGGTAACTCCTAACAGATGCCTGTGCTGCCTAATTATCACCACGTGTTCATCAGGAAATAATAACATGTGTACTCGAGACAACATCTATTGGCCTATAGAGCCAGGAAAAGGTTCTGTTCAAAATTATACGCCAACTACCATTCTTGGACATACCTTGTATACGACCCGTTAGTTGGAAATCTAGATTGCTGACTTTGATTTACGAATGAACGGTAATGTGTGAGGTACTGATCTCGTTATACCCTAATCATTATTTGCTACTACGAATATATCTGTATACGATTAGAGCGTAAGAATGGCCACTATTTTCCACTACTAGTAACAATTTCTTTGTATGTCCATTCACAGGCCCGTTATACAACTGGCCCCTTCAGGCATGCTGGGTATGTCCCCGTGTTTTAATGCTTATTTTAAGCCACATGCATTACTGTTTGTAAATACTAAAAATCGAATTTTCTTCAGGGGAATCTTGAACATCGCCTTGGGTGGACAATGGAACTCAATCGAATGCACTGTACTACGAAAGAGCAGCACATTATGAAATGTAAATACTTGTATATTATCAATTATTGTTAATGATGAATAGCGTGTGCTTCATCTCTCTCTTCATCTCTATCTTCATCTCTATCTTCATCTCTATGCTTGAGTATGTGTATGAGATGTACGTGTACGCCTTGTTTCCGGTTAAATTATTGTTGTTTCTCCGATAGACATGTTTCATCTGGCTATTATCATTACCGTTGTTATTGTAAATCGGCTGAATATCCATACATACGCAGCATTTCATTCAGTCGGTTTTAATCGAACTGTCTTCCATATAGGACTATTGCCTGTAATTAGTTGCCTCATTTGGTAGTGTTCGGTGAAATGCATAAAGAAAGATGTAAGGTGTTCAATGCAATTAAAAATAGTATCTTGGTAAGAGAAAAAAGAGGAAGCACGAGTCGATATGTTGACAAGTACTATCTTATGCATCCGCGATCTGTTCATTAATGATTCAACTCGACATTATTATCGTCATGGTGATATTAATAATATATTTCACTTGTAATTTAGCTAATGTACGTTAATCGATACATTGTTGCGATACAAATATTACATCGCTTTGTACGTATTAGGCTTTTTTAATGATTAAATTCGCGTCTCATGCTACGCACACGTGTACCTGTTCGTAGCTCGCCATTCGAGCACAACGTACCGCCATCGTATGATCATGTGGATATACCCTCAGCGACTATGTCGTCTTTTGTGGGCACGTTCATTGTGACCGGGCTACTTTGAGAGCCTGATCATGCGATTCACCGCTCAAGGCAGTCGCTTAGAAGAAATAGTGGTCCACCTTCACCCATTTCTTTTTTAACTTACCAGGCCCCTGGTTGTCACTGACTTGCTAGTTCACGTTACCAGCTTCGAACGCCTTGGATGAGGCGTGTACTCTGTTACCGCTTCTACCTTGTGATTGGACCACATCTAGCCTATACTCACTACACAAGCCATTCTAGCTATTTGCCATGAAATATTGCGAAACGTACCTATTCTTGCGCTATCAACTCTACGAGCTACTTGGCCAATCATGACAAGTAAGTCTAGGCAACACACACACTCTCTCTATTGCTCACTCTATTTCCCTCTTTATTTCTATTCATATTTCTATAGATGGTCCATCCTGTTATTGGCCCTTGCTAGTTATTTCCGTTTAATCCTATAAAATCTGGGATACGTGTTCTAATTCCACAACTTTTATTCCATATCATTGCAGCTTTCTATCAACATTCAACACACTCATTATTCCTCGCGCTCTACTTACACCGCGTATTAGCCATTCAGCCTTTTTGTTTTGCTTTCTAACTCCAGAATAGCTTTCATTTGGCTTCACTTCCCTTTACTATCCATACACGCTCTTATAGGCTTGCTTTCACGCATAGCAGTACATTACACACCGTTCAATTTTGACACCAACACCATTTGGTATTCTTTCTTTCTCTAGTTTTTACCCATCCTCTTATTGTAACCACTAGGTAAGAAGTAAATCAATAGCGCTCATAATCGATGCGCGTACATAGGCTAGGATGTTGTCTTCATTCTATTTCTGGATCATTGCTCTACTCGTCATATCATCGTATTACAGCGCCTGTTTTTCAGACGCGGTAATGTTTCAAATTCCTTACTTTATCATTTAATTCCGTTGTTGATGTCTGCATGACGACTTGTTATCTTACCTATTTGCCAGAACACTTGCAAACTAATTGCGCATGACCTTAATGTTAGACGAGAAGGTATTGTTGTAGTATAATGTGTAATGATATACATATACATATACCTTTACTTGATAACAAATAATAGGCGATAAGGCATTACCATGCATGGGCACTGCATCAATCGTCGTACAATTTGTCTTTATCATTGTTCAGTTTAAGGCTACTGTGATGTACACACCTGAGCTATCCAGCCTGTTGTTATTATCGGCACGAGCACGTTACCCACTGCTCTGGTTCTCAGTGATCTCGCCTGTGTTCTATTATCGAGACAATTTGCCGTTACAGGATTGCCATGCTTATGTTGCCTCTCCAATTTGCAATCGTATTCGCTAGATACTTTTTCGCTGTCATCTATTTTGAACACTTTCTGAATATCGAACTTGTTCATCGATGTTTCCATGTAAAAAAAACTGCCATACATTTCAAGTATTTTTTGTTGCACACTTGGCAATACTTACAATAATGAGCCTGACTCTGCTTCTTTCATCTTTAACGCGTGTATTTAAGTTTTGAGAACAACAATCATTGCTATTCCTCCATTTTTATTGATTGTTATAAATGTATTTTTTATTAACATTTGCTTGTCATGTTTAGTGAATATGCAGCAGCCACAGCCGCAATCACAATCGCAAGTTCACTTTCAATACAAAAACTACGCCAGCCACTCGGACGAACAGAAAACATTACCGCCAATGCACCCATCATCTATTTCACGATCCAGCGTTCACAGTGATCCTGCACAACCAACACCGCTCTATCGTCATCTACCACACTTGGAACACTCTCGCGGTAGCATGCCATCGCCACCAACGGACGAGTTCCGTCCAAATTCACCGCAACGACCAGCTGTAATGGCTCGTCCTTCTTACACCGCTCCCATGCCAATCTTCCCCGCTTCTAAGGAGCAGTCGGCCAACTACAATGCCATCTACCATGGCCCAGATCGTCTTTCTCCGGTGGCCTATCACAGCAACACGCCATGTTCGCCATTAGCACGAGATATGCAAACAATTCCAGCTGTAAGACATCATCATCATCATCATCATCAGCAGCATCAGCAGCATCATGACAGCAACTACAAATACTCACCGAGAATGCCGATTCCTTCTCCACAACGATTGCATCACTCGCAGCAATCGCATCATGAGCATTTCAACGGCCAACGTAGTCATTTGGATTTGTCAGTTCATCATCTGTCTCGTATGCCACATTCACAATTCCATACACCAGAGTCGCCATTACCATTGCGCGCACACTCATCAATGCAGCATGGTCATCAACAACATCAACAGCAGCAGCAGCAGCAGCAGCAGCAGCAACGCCCACCAATGATTTCTATCGTCCGTTCATCTACTCATGGACATCCGCTCTATCATCAGAGTCAACGGCTAGGTGCTCCCGCTGCTCCCATTACTCCTACCACTCCCGTTAGTGCTGGTATCAAAAAGTCTGTTACCGTTCCAGTTACGGCAGCAGCACGTAATGAACGAGTCAGCTACGTCAACTCAAATGCCTCCAGTCATACGCCCAATCACTCGGGTAATATTGTCTTTTCCGTCGGCATAGGCAATTATGGCAGATCTGGCAATGGTTCCACAGCATCCAAATCCAGCGGTGCTCCACCGGCCAACACGATGGCCTCACAAATCTCCAAATTCCGCGCTACTCGTCGTATTGTCGATAAGCGCGATCATCAGCGTCGCGTTTCCCACTCGGCTATTGAGCGTCGTCGTCGCGAGCGTATCAACAGCGAAATAGGCCATTTACGCCGTCTTGTACCATCATGTCGTGGTCAGGATCATTTGCACAAACTTTCTGTGCTACAAGGAGCCATCGCGTACATTCATGAATTGCGCCGACAGCTCGGTGTCAAAGATGAAGCCTCGGATCTTGATCCAACCCTAAACGCTCATTCTCAGGAGAGTAATCCAGAAGGCGAGATGGACGCATCCGATGGGGAACACGAGGAAACTACGCCCACATCAAGCTCACCGGTTGATTCCACGTCATTAAGCAATGGACTTGGTTGTGTCGCAAGTAATGCTACTGAAGCGGTGCATCAACACGACGAGCAACTCGCTTCTATTAAAAAGGAGCAGAATGAACGAGACGCCGTTAACGACAATCGTCGTAGTGCAAGTCTGGAACGCATACTCAACTAATTATGATTTATTCAGCCACCATCCACCGACCTATCTATCATCTATTCTTCGCTCAGCTTAACGACTCTAGCAATTTGCCCACCATAATCATACACATATACACATACAAATATTGTCAAGATCCGGATCTAAACAATAACGAGTTGTGTATCTCTATAATATATATACATTTCCTTTTTGTTATTTCCTCTCTCTCCTTTCCTTATTCTTCCTTCTTATTATTATTATCATTATTATCGCTGTTACCTCGACATCAATTGTCTTCCTATTGTGAATAATGCATCTATATCGTGCAGTTTATTCCTACTTACAACAGCTTTGCTTTCCTGTGCCCTTCTGTCAGCCATCGTCAACTGATTCATTCAAGCGTTTCCATATTGTCACGCCTATTCATGTCTCATCTCCTCTTTCTTTCTCATTTGTTCTCCTTTCTTTTTTTCTATTTCTTTTTCTATGTCGACATGATGCTTTCCTCTTCTTCTTCTTCTTTTCCATATGATTCAGCTTTATAAGCAAAGTTTGATTTAGTTAAATGCAAGTCTGTTCGAGTGACTGTCGTCTGTATTCGTGTATTCATTTCTAAATAAGAAAATCTACTATACACGTTAAACAACAACAACAATAACAAGACCTGACACTAAAATGTCAATTTACAGTCCACTACAACGGCTACATAACCAATCATTCATTGAATGTACCTATCTATTTATTTACATATACATAAATCAATTTCTCGTTTATCTTATTTATTAGCATCAAGACAACTTGTCTATAAATAATAGTGCGTTTATGAACATATATATATATTTGAATGTGTATGCCCTTACATTGTAGAAATGTCATCTTTTCTCTCCTACATTAATTCACTATTAATTTATTAATTCCGTTATAGTTCTACGTGCTAGTCTCGCTTTGTTCAGTGCGACGTTTTTTGCTAGGTAAGCCAATGTCTTGCATTTCCGATGCTACATGACTATCGTTTATCGTCGTGGACTCATTACAATCGGCTAGCTCTCCTTCTTCCGGTTCATTTGTTACTTCCATCATAGTGCAGTCGTTTTTGTCGGGATTCTCGGGTAATAATAATGGCCGTTTAAGCGGATTATAAGTTCCAATGGTATCTATTTCTATTGCAACAAATCAAATAACCAATCATCTAGCTAGATATTATCTACTTACCAGTGGTTACTCCATTAGTAGTAGTTGTTGTTGTATCGTCTAGTTGAGCGGTATCCGTTTCTGTATCCTCTTTTTCCATAAATATAATAGTACTACCCGTGTCCATTTCTTGGCTGCTATCTATGAGCAATTGTATATAGCTCTCGCTCACCACATGCGCGTCCTTGAACATGACACGACACTGGTTGTTCTCCAGCCATTCGGCATTAGTCGCACCAAGTGACGACAATACCTTGACCAGTTGTTCCGCCTCGAGTGTACGTGGTACACCGGTGAGCAGAAAGGCAGCTGGGGTTGCTTGTGGTGCTACCGACTCTATTATTGGATACAGCGAT
>JAIXMF010000192.1:0-24987 GCA_025201365.1 Syncephalis plumigaleata | reverse complement strand
TGGTCCATACACGCTCGATGATAATTACTATTCGAACCATTGACCGCTCTACTAAAAGCGATTGAAGATGAACACCGGATTACTCATTCTAGTAATGTTGCCATCATAATCATAGGCACTATTATAATTTATATATATATGTCCTATTATAATAGATGGGTCCATTCCTCGATCGACAACATCCTATGATGTCGCGTGGACAAACTGATAAACTACCCGAGGAATTGTTTTACGATCATATACTCGAACCAATTCTAGACATGCTACCTCGATGCCATTCAACGAGGATTGCATTGATGCCCTCCACCAATGATCTAATGTCTGATTATATGTCATTGCCACAAGCACCCATGGATCTAACCAGTCTACTATCCAAGGTAAATAATAGTCATAATCATAATATAATAAGCATAGTAGTAATCATAATCATAATGACTGTTATTGAAGCGTAAATCTGCATCGCGTACCACATCAAATGACATACTATGCTTGCCGAATCCGGTACAAATCCAGATTAACGAGCTACAACTCGCCCTGACCAGTACCGATATCCTAATGCATATTAGTCAGGAGGAGATTGCCCGTACACCCAGCAACACTGATAGATTAGCTCGACTAGCGAGTCATCTATTGGAACAACGCACGTAAGTGTCGTATTATCACGAAGTGTACTTTTGTCATTTAACAATGATGACTAATTCGATTCATTCAGTTTCTATCCGCTATATCCACCTGCTCTTGGTGAATCGGTAGATCAGCAACGTATGTCTGCATTGGCATTGCATCAACAACCGGATTTACTGGTATTACCATCGAAACTAAACTATTTCTGCAAGGTAAGTCATTCTATGATAGTCGACACTTGTATGTACATTGATACTAATTACTCTCCTCTCCTTTACTATTCATTCTATTGCTTAGCCATTGGAACGGAATCACTCTGTTTAAATCCAGGCAGACTTGCCCTCAATCAAATGGGTGGCACGTATACGCGATTGACCGTGCATCCATTTAGTACGGAACTATTCTACACCACCGAGGCAAGTCGTCGACTAACGCATAAATTTGCCGAACGTACCAAAGTGGAGATTATACGTGTATAAGAAGATCATCATTCTACATTGCATTCACGTCACTTTCTCAATAGTCTATCAGTATATATACAGTAATAGTAATAGTAATAGTAATAATCTCATTAATTGTTTATGACATAATGTGTATCCATCTTCATTGATGTATGCTGTAATACACAATGCACATTCATTATAGCCATGAATTAATAGCGCGTTTCCCGTAAATGGTAGCATTACCGGTTGCTGCTGCCAATAGTAGTAGTGGTGCAGGTCGTAATGTACGTAAAGCAGCACGACCATTAACAAATAAATATACAAGTGACCATGCTAGATAAATGCATGATGTAAACGATATTAGCTAGTCAATCTACAAGTATCAATTCGATTAACGTGCTTACCTGTAGCAATTCCTGCTGCATTATCAATATCCTTTTTATGATTGGCATAACTAGCGAGATAGTTAATAAATGCTACAGCGATACTGTTGAGTATTATCGACTTACGCTGCCATTCCAAATATACTTGTAAACCCTAGTAGTTGCATATGAGAGGGCAGTGCCAAACGTGCCATTCCCGAGAATGGTATTGCCACGCCACCTAGTATAACAATACTTTAATATGAATATGAATATGAATATGAATAATAATAGACAATACAAAGAATACAACATACACATGACGGACATTGCAGTAACTGGTAAGGCAGATTGCGACCATCGATCTATATACGTGGCAAACAAGGTTCGTGGCTTATTGTCACGTTCATTCAACGGTGTATGTTTTGTAGAATCTGACATGCTTGCACGTATGTTTAATATAAGAGAAAAAGTGGAAAAAATAGAGTAATACTTGTCGATTCATTGCTCTCTCTCTCTCTCTTATATCTTTTAATATACAAGAAGTATCCATCCAAGCTATTTCACTGCTACTACTGCTACAACGACGACAATAACACGCATCACTATGCTACCGATGCCTATTCTTAAACGAACGATAACTGACGTGGCACGTTGGTCTACCGGTCGGGTAGCGCGTCCAGTTGTCACGCGTCATTGCACATCGCTAACTAGCGCAACTAGTCGGACTATGAATGCACAAACGCGTTATTACAGCTCGACCGGAGAACGTCCCACTACTAGCAACAGTACACGACGAGCAGTGGCTGGCGTATGTGGTACTGCCGTAGTAGCTGGTGGCACTTATTATCTATGGCGTCGTCATTATACCACGTCGAAATCCTCCTCTTCCTCTTCCTCTTCTTCTTCCTCTTCGTCATCTAAAGACAAATCTAAAACTTGGCCATATGTTCTACCGACAAGTGAAGAGGTGGCACGTCGCTTGCGTGCACGTGAGCGTAGTGTCGATCTACCATTTCATCCATTGATACAAAAGATCGAACGGGCTCAGCTGCCATCGAATAATCCATGCGAGGATTACTACTGTCAACACGCGTTATCGGATGGTACCGGCTATCTATTCGGTGTATTTGACGGACATTCCGGTACAGCTTGTGCCAAATGGGTATCTAAAGCATTGCCAACAAGAATAGCCGAGGCATTCGCACGACTACCGAAAGATGCGGATGCATCCACTAAAGGAAAAGCAATGGAGGAGGCGTTCGTGTCGATCGACGACGAGATCGTGCAAGGCAGCGTGAAACGATTGCAAGCACTTGGTATGAAACGACCCGGTGAGATCACGGATGATAAAGAATTGGAGGAGACGTCCACCTGGTTGGAGCGTGCTCTCAATGGCTCATGCGTGCTGGTGACCTATGTAAATACGCAGGATCGTGAGGTGACTGTCGCGTTAACGGGCGATAGTCGCGCCATTATCGGACAAGGTCAACAGGGACAATGGCAAGCGAAAGTGTTGAGCGAGGATCAAACGGCGCATAATCCCTCGGAGCGAAAGCGTATCATGAGCGAGCATCCCGGTGAAGAGGATGCTGTTCTAGCACGTAATCGTGTCTTGGGTGGATTACGTAAGTAGCATAACAATAATAGTATGTTATAATTATAGTTGTTAACATTTATTGTAATAATGCCGATAGAACCATTAAGAGCATTTGGTGATGCACGCTACAAATGGTCAGTAGATATACAACGACAGATATTCAATGATTATTTCCCGCAACTTCGTATGCCGTCCTCCGTGTACAAGACACCGCCATACGTTACGGCACGTCCTGTTGTTACTACGCATAAGATTGAAGCGAACGATCGATTTATGGTGATTGCCACTGATGGATTATACGATGACATGTCGAATGACGAGATTATCGAGGTAGTCGCGGGTTACGTCGACGAGAAGGCTCGTCTTACCGATAAATGGTCCTACGAAGAGAAGAATGCGGCCACGGGTCTAGTACGCAATGCATTCGGTGGATTAGACACGCATAAGACAGCGCAGTTATTGAGTATACCCGCACCGAAAACTCGTCATTTCCGTGATGATATCACCGTGCTAGTCGTGTTCTTTGGCGAGCCACATCAAGCACGCGTATGGCAAGACAATCTAAAGGAGACGGCGACACCAGCAGTTGAGGGTGTATCACCTGGTGCTTAAATGTCATATTTCATTGTTGTTTGTTTGTTTGTCTGCTTAATGAGAGATGCTAAATGAAAACAAATTGATAAATACAAAGTTTACAATTACATTTTGTGTGTAAGTGTGTGGTTTATTCCTTTGTTCATTAGTTAGTAGTCAAGTTGTAGTAACAAGCAAACAAGCAATGCATTCCTTTACTGGTAAACGCGTGCTATCTATTCAATCACACGTCGTGTCAGGTTATGTCGGTAAGTAGATACTTTTATGTAGATACTAGTGTATTAACATAATACTGCATAGGCAATAAATGTGCGACATTTCCCTTGCAACTACTTGGTTTCGACGTTGATCCGTTGAATACCGTTCAGTTCTCGAATCATTCAGGTAGAGTAAACGGGAAAGGAAAAGAACACTGGTCGTTAAGATAGGATAGCGTGTATTAACGTGCTTTTCTCTTGTATAGGATACAAGCTAATTGCAGGACAGCGTTTATCTGCCGACGATGTTGGTGAACTCATTCGTGGTCTCAAGGAGAACGAGCTCTTTAACTATTCGCACGTACTAACAGGTAAATAAAGATAGATAGATTGATATCATCATGTATAGATGGATGCTATATGCTAATCAATAAAATGTACGTGCGTATATATAGGATATAATGGTTCGGCAGATTCACTAAAACTTATTGCGAATATAGTATGTGAATTACGTGCCAAGAATCCATCACTAGTCTATGGTAAGGATAGACAATGTAGTGAATGATCAAGCAACGAAGCAATTACTTATGCTTCAATATATATGTATATATCATTCTTGATCTAGTATGCGATCCAGTGATGGGTGATGCAGGTATTATCTACGTGTCTACCGAGGTAATTCCCATTTATCGTAATGTCCTACTACCTGTAGCCGATGTGATTACGCCTAATCAATTCGAAGTCGAGTAAGTATGCGATTATCAATGAGTAATAATAATAACAATAACTACTATAAAATAGATTGTTACTAGATCGTAAATTGAAAACTACTGCCGATATTAGGGCAGCTCTTGATGAGTTGCACGATATTGGTCCGCGTTACGTGGTTATTAGCAGTGCGGAACTAGACGATACACCCGAGGGTAGGATGTATTTGTTCGGTAGTGAACGAGTATCGGGTAGCGAGCAAGTAAATCGATTTAAAATCGGTTTCCCTAAACTTAATGGTAGTTTCACGGGAACGGGCGATTTATTTGCTTCTCTTTTATTGGCACGCCTAGAGGAGATCACTACGAAGCATGCTACTGAACTTAGTGACACGTCTTCTTCTTCATCGTCACCGCTTGCTCAAGCCTGTCGAATTGTACTAGGTAGTATGACGCGTATCCTCAACCATACACTATCGTATCAGCAGGATATACCGGCAGATGCGCCAAAACGTGGTAATTCCGCCATTGCCAGAGCATGCGAGTTACGCCTTATCGAATGTCGAGATATGATAGAAACTGTATCCACAAGCCATCTATCTATTGATCCATTTGACGAGTAAATAGTAGTAATAATGATGATTGTATACCCTTCGTAAAAGAAAGAAAAGTAACATATTTATTTGGGATTAGTGTATATGATCGATTCAAGCCAATAGTAAATGACATTGGCAACTAGCCATCGATGAAAATATACTGGAATGAATAATGTAGATAGATAGTTAGGATAATAAGCATAGACGATCCGATACCAGCGGTGCATTTATGCCTTTCTTGATACAAGTAGCGCATTCCTATTTCCTTAGCTTGAATGTATTTCAGTAAGATTCTAGCCTAGTTTGTGCAGCTACACCAGTCATCTATTGCATAGTGAGACTTAGTCGTCGTAACAACCTGTAAATGACATTATCATCGTTGTCGTCATCATCAATTAATGAATCATTATTGAATCGTTAGTTGGATATAATTTGCATTTCTTGCCTATAACTTACGTCCTATTTAATGGAATTATTCATAACAGGAAGTAGATATCGTATGATTAGCATGCCTCCTATGACATTCGATAATTATACTTACGTCCTATCGATTAGAATGGTTGAATGAAAGGGCAATTCAGTTTATTTAGTACGAAGCGGATATGTCTATGAGAAGGTATACTTACGAGCTGCAAACGTATTAGTTAGTTATACGTGAATCGATTAACATTGATACTATTACTAGTATGGTAGCAACTTACTGCCTATTTATGGTATTATCACGTATGATACATGTACGATAAGTTATTAGCAGCTAGCTATTGCATTTAGTTTTAGACTTACAAGAACCTAAATGCAAATGGATTCGAATGATAATATCGAGAGTATATCATTAGTAGAAAAGTTACATAATACAATACTAGTACATACTGCTAGTAGCTGCCACGGGAGTAGCATCGGCACTTGACATGATGATGGCCATAGCCATGACAAAAGCGACAATGATAACCACAGAAAATTTCATGATGCCGATGATATTGCTGTTACTAGAACGCTAATGATAAGTATTATTAATTGTTTGTTGAAGCAAGAATGGTGATAGTAGTTTGGAATAGGAAGCGATAGATGTTCCTGTATCAGGCTCATTTCACTATTGCGATGTATTTAAAGGATTTCCACGGTAATTGAGGGTCATATGCCATGTCATGTAAAGAAACTCGGTGCCTGTCATGCATCCGAGATGGTACAAGTCGTCCACATGATATGTATGGAAAACTGGTTCTAGAATTTCCATATTTCCTGGACATCAATCGCTATGCCACGTCCCATAAAATCGCACGCTCATTCATCGGGAATCCAGTGCATGTCCGTGTCATTGACGAGAATAGCATTGATATGCACGTATACCGCTGTCTGTGTGTTATACAGGTAATGCTAAGTAGGTAATAACGATCTGTGGATACGACATACACATTAGAATAAAGGTCGAATCGCTTAATGAGAGGTCACAAGTGTAATTCGTAGTGTGTACTAACGATGGAACCCACAGAGCGATAACAAGTTACAACTTGTATCGTTCATAGTTAATTAGACGTAATGGAGCCAAGGCTATTCTGTTGCGTATGCATTGCCTCGTCACCGATCATTGAACTTGAATGATGTCGTGTCACAAGAGGAGAAACTGCTCGATGATGTATCCTTGGTATTATTTTATTTAGTAAAAAGAATGATACGCTCATGCTTATGCTAAATGGGTTACCATTCCATCCATAGCATCTTGCTATATGATAGTAGAATGCTTTTCTTCTTGGTATGCTTCTCAATGCGCATACCATTGATAGGTTCGGCTGATGCAAAAGAAAATGATAGCTCCAAGGTGAACATGTGTCACAGCATGAATGGGTTTCGTTATTGTTACGACAACGTTATCGTGAATTACTAATTCTATATAGAAGCGAATGTATTTCGAGCGAAAGGGAAACGACAGTCTAATCTTTGGTTAACCAATAGATTACAACAAAATAGTAATGATAGTAACGATATTAGTACGATTAATGCCGATATTCTAATTAGCAATAAGACGAAAACGAAAAAGAAGTAACAATCATTCCGTTGAGTAGTCAGAAATATGCCATTGATCCATCCAATTATAGCCATGTCCAATTATGGTATTGAGCCATTGGTAAATGAGTACCATAATGGTGTACACATGGTGGTATAACTACAGTTAAAGTAGTGAAAGTAGAAGGAGAAAGATTAGTATTCGCGTGGTGGTGGTGGTAAGGAATTCTAGAAGGATAGGCATATCATCATCATTACCGTTGTTGTTGTTGTGAATGCACGATTGTCGCATTTGTAATCGTCAACTGACGAAGCATAATGTTTCATTCCTAATACGATTACAATGGATTGTTAGCAATTCGTAGATTTGTGCCAAGTATATTGTTTATTGTTATTATTAGTGAGATTATAGCAGCAATGCAGAAAGAAAAGAAGAAAGAAGCTTATTTTTCGTTTGTAATGCCAACTTAGTAATAATGTTAATGACAAAGTGTGGCTGTTTTGCATGAGATTTTGCATGTTCATTTACTCCTTGATTGTAGCAATTCACCGCTCAAAATAGGTTCAAATACGTGGATTTATTACTTGATATATACACTACATCAACTAGAATAGGAAATGAGTCGTATTGAAACTACAACGATACAGAGCGACAACAGCGATAGCATCGTGTTTTCGTTTCAGATTCAAGGCATCTTTCTTTCATTCCTTTCTTGGAATGATTACCATTCATCAAAGCTTCGCATTACTACACTACTGCATTATTGCATGACTGTTAAGCATGAATGATGTAGAAAAATACGACATGGTACTTACTATTAGCATTGTCATGATACCTCGTGGCAGTATTACGAACAGTGCAAACAAAAAGAAAAGAGTGTCATCTTTGAGATTGTATATAAACGAGCGCTACATGTCGTCTTATTCCTCTTGCCAATCATTACAACTACAGCTACAATTATATCTTTGCCATTCTTCTCATACAGCATAAACTGCTACAGTGCAATCTTATTTATACGTGATTTGACTTTTTGCAACGATTGCATTTCAGTATCTCAAGATTCTACATTATGGTTTCATTCCAATATCTAACTATTGCCGTTACGCTACTTTTCGCCATCGTGAATAATGCCGATGCTGCTCCAGTCATTCCCGGTATCCTAGTCAAGACCTTAGAGGAGGGTGGTAGAATGGCCAAACTACCGCATCACTTGGCTAAAGTAACTACAATTCCTATTTCATCCCATACCGTCACTACCGCCACTTCACCAAAGGTTCCTTTAACAACTGGCGCTAATGGACGAGCACCAATTAAGCGTCAGCGTCAACTATCCGATCCTCTTCTATCAGGTCAATTTGGCGTCACGATGAACGATGTCTCCGGTATCAATCCATTCTAATAGAAATAAACACATTGCTTGATGATATAAATAGTGGAGTCTTGAATGATAATGCATAGCACTATTGTTAACATGAAGCTATTATACAACTATAGCATTTGATACAGATAGCTAATAAATAAATTGTATGGCATGCATGTATAAAATGAAAGTGTGTGAGATATGTTGACATTGGCAATCCACCATATTACTTGATCATCACATCAATGGATAACAATCAACAAACCACATTTCCTGTAAACCATAACACCACACTCTTATTCTTTTGCCACCCTATTGATTCCACAATGTCGACAAGGTAAGCTATCGTATTATTATTATCATAAACATACTTAAACAACGACAACAAACATCTTAGTACCAATAGAGATGGCCGTTCTAGCGGTACTCACGCGAGTGAAGGACGATCTCGTGCCAAAGCACAAACACAACAGCACAACGATTTCTTATGTCGTCCACGATACGCGGGACAGCTGCCTCCGCTACCGTTTCCACCGAAGCTTATTAAGCTGCCGTCGACGGTGGATCGTTTCAGTAATTACCGACATACCTCACTTGTACAAAAGGCCACGTATCCGCTGTTGACCAACTGGGATCTTGGTATGTCGGTGGAGACACCCGAACTGGGATTATTCGACGTGGCAGCAGGTAATATCAACATGCTACTACTAGTAGTATATTTATTTATATATATGACATTAACTGATGCAATAACGCGGTAATAGGCATGGAACGTCCACAGCCAGCGGGTGCCTCACTTGATCCAAAAGATCAGGCATTATTAGTGACACCAATGAGTATCGGTGGTGGTGGTGGTGGTGTTCGCTATCTCGATGGACGTAAATCAAGTACAGGTCTATTAAATAATAACTCACCGCGAGGAAAGTTAAACGTACCATGGCTACGTCGAACTGAGTATATATCACTGGAGACGGGTCGTGGTGGTGGACTACACCAAAGTCCATCGCAAACAAGGTGAGACTATTCATCCGATGGCATACCGTGATTTATTTACAAAGAAGCGACCGTTGAACGATTAGGGGCGAGCAACATGCTGGTGGGAATGCGCAAGCCTTGGACTGTTCGCGTGAGGCACAACTAGCCATTGTGGAGGCATCATTCGAGAAGACAGCCCACATCGATGTTGCCACATTGAGGCATCCGCGTAAACCGCATTTGAAAGCGGTTAGCACTATTCCACTACTACCGGCATATATCGGTCATCGTATGCAAGGTGCAGAGGAGGCAACCGATGAGGCATACACGCACTGTGTATTAGAACAGCCACCGGGTGCAACGGTCAATACAGAAGAGGTAGGTGAATTGAATGGTAGTAGCAGTAGTAGTGAGTTAATATTCCTTTATTCCTCCCTTTCCCGTTGAATAGAACTTGGCCAATGATTCGATGATAATGCGAAAAGCAAAACATGCTCTATTCAAACCAGAAGAGAATGGAGAAACGGGAGAAAAGTTCCTGGCATGTTTCCTACCTACGGATGACGCGGTAGAGCGTATTGAAGATGAACATGACGCCACCCTAGACAAGGTAAGTTAATGCATATGTGGTAGTTACTACGACAGTTAGCGAAATGTACTAATGATGCAATCGACATGTATCGTTAGATATCACTCGACTATAATTTGTCTCGAGATTACAGCTACGAGGCTACTCCCACAGAAGGTGGTCGTCATGTTATGCTGTTCATACGACCAAATGAATATGCAGGCTATGCACAACTACCTACAAAACTTGTTCTACGAAGACGTCGTCGTTTGGTAAGTGACTAAAGACGTTAATCGAGCATTAACATTGCTGACAATAGTGCAATCGTTACGATCTATCATTTTCATACTTAACTAGGGTAATGATCGTGAATGGAATAGACCGCAAGCTATGGTTGTAGAAATGAATAAGAAAAACTAATTATACGATATCTATATATACATGCATAGCTTATTACAATAGTTGATAATAATAATAAAAAAGATGAGAGATGCAAGTAGATCGTATTTGTTGTTATCGATAGCCTTTTCATTCTATGTCAATTTACTCGTATAAACTGAGGAATATCATTAATAAATGTATGCTTTTTAGTATAATTTATATGGCATTTGTTGTCATTATTATTAAATGCTTAGTAGCAAGTATACTCCATTGGGTTTTCTTTTGCAATGTTGATTGTATAGTTGCAAATAAAGAGAATGACGCTATGCTAGCAATATATTGATAATAAGATATGGAAATGATTCAAGAAAGCAAGAAAAAAAGCGCGTTTATAAACATTGCATTACTCTTTTTTCTCTCCTTCGGTCTTGGTTGATGTCACTTCAGGCAACCATCTGATCGGATGTCGATTGTAAAAAGACCAAGTGGGAACACATGCCTACACAAGCACATCATACACATGTATACGCAAGTTAGTCAGTAATCATCATCATCATCATCATCGACAATAGTATGTTGTCTATCCATGGTTGCAACTTACGATTAGGGAAATGAAATAACCAATACCATATACAAGTAGCATGTTGCTTATTGACTGTGTCCAGTAGCCGTATACGAGACTAATAATCTATGGAATATACAACCGTCATCATCTTCATTACTAATAGTATTGAATTATTTGTTGTAGACTTCAACTTACAATATTAACTATGAGCAACTGTTGCGATAGTTGTTCCGCTAGCTTTTGTCCTTCAAAATCCTATATTATTATGATGGGTTATTACTACTGTTCATTTTGACTAGATTGTTGCATGGCAGATAGATATATGTGTATGTATACGTACAATACCGCCCTCTAACCACTGATTCCACGAAGTCATACTCATGATTACAGTCACACTAGTTGAGCAGATAATCAAAACAACAGAAAAAGCAATAAAAGATGAGTGAAAGCGAAAGAAACAGAGCGAGTGAGATAGGGACGCGATGAGAACAAGAAGGGATACGTGTAGAGAGTCAAACAATGCTTATCATCATCAAATCTGGGCTGTGATGACGATTGCTATGAAATTGTTAGATTTGTAAACTCTTTTTTACATTTCTCTACACGTCAATAATAGTTGCTGAATCTTTATCTCATGAGTCAATTACAACAAAGCCGTAAACCTTCCTTGCCAGTAACGGTATTTACCGGCTTTCTCGGAGCAGGGAAGACTAGTATTATTCTATCGTTACTTAATAGGGTGCCTAGCAATTACAAGATAGGTAAGAATATAGGAAAAGCTTTATTGAATTTAATCATAACAGTACTATTGTCATTTCATTATCGTTTATAGTGGTGTTGAAGAATGAATTTGGAGACGTTGAGGTGGATAGCGCACTTGTACGCGAGAGTAACGTCGAGGTAGCGTGTAGTCAAGCATGGTGGCGAGACGTATGAATAGTAATATTGATCTCTTGTATAGGTTCAAGAAATGCTCAATGGCTGCTTGTGCTGTGTTTTAGTAGGTCAAATGAAGAATGCACTATTGGAACTACAAGGTAATCCGGAATGTTGCTCTCTCAATTAATCCGCTACCATTGCTTACTCACACCGAATGCACTTGTATAGAAAAGTATAACCCAGATCGTGTTATCATTGAAACAAGTGGATCTGCCTTTCCAGGTAAGAGCAGTGTTATTATTGCTATTATTATTATTTATGAGTTAACATACACGCATGTGTATTAATCGTGAATTCATTTGACATGATATTAGCACCGATTGCCTGGCAGTTACGAGAAATGGCCGATGATGGTTTTGTTCTAGATGCCATTCTAACCGTGATTGATTGTGTTAATTTCACGGGTTACGAAGACACGTCGTATACGGCCAAGATGCAGGCCAAATACACGGATCTTATTATACTTAATAAGCACGAATTGGTTAGTTGCAAGCTAGTCATCATTACACTATTAAAGCCTTCTTACACGACATTTGTATATGTATATATGTATATAAATATAGGTTGATGAGCGTCAACTGGATGTGGTTATCGATCGTGTCAATGATCTTAATACGGATACGCCAAAGCTTAAGATAGATCTGAATGAAGGATTATTGTCGGATGTGGCATTTGGCCTTGATACACAGTTGTTTACGAAGCAACCGGATCAACACAATGAAATTGCAGAGCAGTTACGCCATCATCACGCGCGTGAGGTTGATATTGTACAACTAACGCAGACGATGAATGAATCGAGCAATCGATTAACACGCTCAGCACTTGAGACATTTCTAGCGTCATTGTCTTCCGAGCAAGTTTATCGTGTAAAGGGTTTCGTTCATCTTGCAACAACAACAACAACAACAACAACAACATCATCATCATCGAATGGTGATGATAGTGACGATCTATGGATTGTTAATAGTGCATTCGGACGGTGTACCCTCACGAAAGCTACTCAATCGCATGAGACTGCACGCGATTATCGTATACGCATCACAATCATGGGACAAGATCTACGTACTTTGGTGCCAACATTGACTAATGGATTTGGTCTATCAAATGACGCTGAACATGTTAAAACTTACTGGTCTCGCTAGTTAATAGAACGATATATCGTCAATAAAAAAGTATATATTTATTTCTATGATTTATCATTGCCAATGCTTTTGTGTTATTAACATAATGGAACAAGATTACAAGATTCTTCCAATTAGTTAACATTGTTAGACTTCAACTTTTATTATTATTATTATTATTATGGAGTTTTCTGCCCTAGTAGTGCCATTTCCACAGCAGCTGAACCCCAGTCAGAACCATGGTTATGACCATCGATGGTGAGACCGGCACGCGCCAATGCCTGCTCCTCCGTTAGACAGGTGAGTATACCAAAGATAATTGGCACGTTGGTGTCGAGTCCTACGCGCATCAATCCTTGAGATGCAGCGTCGGCAATGTACTCGAAATGCATGGTTTGCCCTTTAATGAGCACGCCAATAGTGATAACCGCATCGTAAGCATAGCTCGGTGCAGTATGAGCTCGTGGTGTGCCACTATGTTTGGACAGCACGAGTAAACGGTTAGCGGCGAACGGCAGCTCATACGAGCCTGGCACGGCATGCACCGTGATATTGCTACGCTCCACTTGATGACGTTCAGTGAGCGCCTTAATAGCGCCATCTACTAATGCGTCGACAATTTCAGCATTCCAACGTGTATGTATAATTAGAATACGTAGCTTCTGCCCGTTAGCGGGATTGCTTGGTGCAGTCAATCCTTTACTGAAGTCTTTAGAAGCCATAATAGGAATGTATACGTGCAAGTGGTAGCAAAGTAGCAAAGCAAAAAAGTGGAACGCAAATAGAAAGGAGTGTATACACGACGAATAAACTACGTAATGTGTAATACAAGATTGTATGTGGTACTTACCTTTCCTTCCTTTTCAAATGTTTCATTTTTATTTCTGGTCAGAATAGTCTACAAACAATATAGCATAACTATATAGGTAAGATACTACTTTATTAACGATAATTAAATAGATTCTTTATTAATAAATGTGTAGGAATTTGTAATGGAATGTTAATAATCTACTTAAAAAGTTGAAGACTAACAATGCTAACTGGTAGAGAAAACACTGTAGTAACTTATTCATATAATCATACCATTAATAAATCTATATGTATACTAATTTATTATTCACCACACATTCATACAAATGCCATTCATTATCATGACATCTACATGACATGTTCATTTGTATGCCATCTATCATTACTCATTCCATTGTCATTTGACATGATCGATACTGATTGCAATGCATCACGACATGTCATCGAATGATCCCACAACCATATGGACATGAACATACTTGATGGTATCTATAATGCGATACGACATTCATCCAATCAATATGATCTATTATCATTATTAATTACGCTGTATAAACCAACATACTTGATGATCTAATAAATCCATTCATTCATTAACATACACACATGCAGTATACTCTATCAATAGCTTCCCCAATTGCTCATGGACTTGTGTAGCACATACTGAATCCTACTAGTACATACGTCTTAATACGTAACACATCACATTGATAGGTTAACACAATGATATAATCTAAGTTTACACATCTATTCTTTATTGTTTTATTGTAGAAGAGCATGCATTGGCATGTTGCTCTAATCCAGCTGAGTTCTTATTCCTTGTTTGCGACTACCATTCTGGCCATCGATAGTCAGCAATGAATCATTAGTGCACTCCTCGTCACTTAGCGTGTAACGACGTTTACGCGGACTACTCCAGTGAGCGGGTCGTTTGTCTCCGGGATTTGGAGATGTTGCCAGCTTGTGTTTCTCAAAGTCAAGCATGAGTGCCTGGAACGCTTCTTGAATTGCTTTCACCTATTCGACACTTAGTACAACGGAGGGAATACTACAAATTCCTATTGCTATAACTACTTACATGTTTTGGATCACGTGCATAAATGCGTACAATAGCTTCCTCGAAATTCTCTGGTGCCAGGAAACTCACTTGTTCTCTAGGAATGTGGAATGCTACCCATAACAATAACAACAATGCCAGCGACTATTACTACTAATATCCTATATATCTAATCATAATAATAATAATAGTAACCTACATTCATCCTGGAATTTCGAGTAAAACTTGATCGAATCCACTGGATTCTTCCCGTTAAATCCATAGCCTACGGTGAGCCAATCGACAATAATATCATCCTCCTTTATGCACGCGTATTCGCTTTGATGCGAGCAAATGGCCAATGCGTTAATTTTGTTCTAAATCATTAAAGTTAGCAAGTATAAAAACAATGGCCTATTAGTGATATGCCTACTTTCATGTATGCCTTGGACCCGGCAGGAATCATGCGCTCTTCTACGAAACGATACAACTGACGTTTTCTAATACGTTGAATGATTGCACGTGCCGATGCAAGTTCCTATAGCATATGCAAAGGAGCAACTATATCAATCAAACGAGTAATTGAATTGAAACTAATTACTTACATCCTCCTTGGAAAACTCGATAGTTCTAATGACGTGATCCGTCAATCGCGAATATTGCTCCATATCATCGATGGCATCCGATAGTTTAAGGTACGGATCGGCTGCCAAAAGTGCATCAGTAAGCATATGCTCGATAGCACAAGCTGTGTAGCGTACGACGTATTGTCTCGTTTATTAGTAGATGACATTATATTAGTCATTTCTCTTGGTAAACTCACCAACACGATGGGTATAGATCCGTTTGAATAAACTATAACGTGTATTGAAAAGTTCGTATAAATTATACACTTCCTTGTGGTAGTAGCATATCTGATCATCGATAACTCTACTGAACTGCATCAGTCTATAACGAGAATTAGTTGTATTTCCTCATTAGATCACTAAAGAAGACATCTAACCTAGAACTATCATAGCTGATGGATTCACCCAAGTTGTAGCAGTCCCGTGCGATATAATCGAATTTGTCCACATCTACTGAATTTCGCTTATTGGCCACAATATCGAATAGGAACTTTTTACCATCTCTTCCGCTATATTGAGGCAACAAGATGACACGGCAACAACAAGTCAATTACTACAATCCTGTTACACTACAAATTACTCACCCGCTAAGTGATGCTTCACCTCGAATGAGATCCTTGATGAATTTCACGTCATCCGAGTCAATATCAAGGCCGTTATCGTCAATCAAATAATCAAGCATATTCTCGCTAGCTGTTTCATGCTTCCATACTACGCCCGGTCTACGTGTCGTGTTAGCCTGCATTGTTGGCATTATTAGCAAGTGGCCTACCTCGCCTTTGGGATAAACACGCTGTCGAACATATGACTAAATGGCCCATGGCCTAGACAACAACGTTAGCAGGACATCTAGCACGAATGTTACAACAAGTGTAAATACCAAGGTCGTGGCAAAGGCCGGCAATCTGAACGCACTGCACATCCGAGTCGTTAATATCGAGATCCGGTTGATTACGTCGAAATGACGACACAAGCTCGCCTGCTATGTAGGAGACGCCTATATTATCGCGTTAATACAATACTACTTGCGATATCAGGAGCATCGATAACTCACCAATGGAATGTTCAAATCGACTATGACTCGCGCCTGGAAATACATAATAGGAGGCGCCCATTTGTTTAAGGTCACGCAACCGTTGAAACTGCGGTGTATCCACAATATCGATACACGTACCATTCATACGAATATAGCCCTTTATTGCGAAAGTAGAAGTAGAAGCAGTAGTAGATTAGTAGTTAAAACAAAATATTAAACGCGTGCTTGTTATTATTTTTGTTGCTTTCTTTTTCTCTTTTGCTTACATGAACCGGATCAGCAATGACTTTCTCCGACAATAGTTGTTCTTCTGAAAAACGGGTCATTGTAACGGCGAACGTCAAGTCAACACGTGAAAGAAGTAAAATAAAGAAAATGACAATCTAGTAATTATATAATGTAACTAGGCTGATGACACTAGGTAACAAAATAGTGACGACGAAGAATGTATGTGCACAAGTTCCTCAAAGGTAAAAAAAATCGACTAGAACGAATTTAGAAGGGTGTTCATCATCTCGCTCCTTCATTCGTTCGTTCGTCAATGTTTCGTTCGTACTAATTTGTAACACCGAGAAATTTGACGCTCAGCATATTCTGCACTGACATACTAAATCTGTATCTGCTTCCATATCGTTTCAACGCTTGTCAACTTCACTTCCTTGTACTACCAATACAGTGTATTTTACACTAATAGTTGCACTAGCAACAATTTAGTGAATAACCGGTTTCGGTTGCTACCGCATGTTGAATCCTCGTACAAATGGCTTCACATTCATTCGCTGATGGGTTGGATTCATCAACCGTGCACACCAGTGATGCACGGCATTTTGTGGTTGTTGTCGCGTGTGCGCAAGATGGGCATAACGTTTTCGTACCAATGTGAGTTCGGCAAATGTTGACGCCTTTGCCCTGCAGAAATGATGAAAGAAATCATTACACGGTGTAAGGAAACGCGTGAATAGTGCAGGGTAACAAGTGTAAGTGTGATGACATATTGCAAATGTTGTTCATTACGACATAAAATATAATAAAATTATCAGTGGAACCACTTTAGAATATTGTATAACGCAATCAGTGAATACTCGATAGCATCTTGTATTAACATATACACGAATCTAGGTGAAAAGACAGAGCTATATTCCTATACAATCTATAAACAATAATGTCAGATAATGCGTGATAAATACAAAGATTGTCATTATTATCTTACAGAAACATTGTTACTATCATTGTTATATTACTAAGCAAAATAAGTAGAAACATTATCAATAGTCTATACTGTGTAATATAGATGTGTTTACGACGTTTTATTAACAAAGATCGTGGTTATATTGTTCACATACGTTGGATTGTTCGTAGTCGAATTAGTTGCAATACGTGAAATCGTGTATACTAATAACAACAACGTTAGCACCGTGTTCATGGAAATGACACTGCATTGTTTAATATTGGAACATCTCTGGTAGTTGGTCGGTTTCCGATTTACACTCGAGTCCATAAACCATCATCAGTCACTATTTTTGTTCATCTAATTCCGCTTTCTTGATAATGATGCAAAACGCGTAGCATTTCATCAAATGTTACAGCAGTACATTTGAAGAGGAATGCGGGTCGTGTCAAATGCTACATGTCCCGCACCGCAAAGGAACGAACGAAACGACGGTCATTTGTTCCGCTCAAGAGTTGTTCGTACGACAGTCCCACGACCTTTGCGATGCATGATGTCGAAAACAGAAAGATAGATGGACAGATGGATAGAAAGATGGATAGAAGCGGAAATAGCTATGCGTGCGTGCGTGCGTGCGTGCGTATGTTTTGCAATTGAAGTATCGGCTAAATCAGTCCTACTTACTGACCGATCTTCCTGTCGTGTATACAACCATTTTAGCCAACTACTTCTTAGTATATCGTTTACCTCACTTTTTTCTTTTCACTCACTCCACACACCAAATATAAGATCTGTGGTAATGCCGCTCGTCGAAGGCTTGTCCTTCGCAGAAGCAATGAAGCGGATCTCTAGGAGTGCACTGGGAGTCGATCATAAACAGTCTCTTTTAGGTACTCCTGAGTGTGACCCTGAAAGCGGCCACCCGCTGCCGCGTACCTTCCTTCCAAATGCCATTGAATTTAACTTTACTGGTGTTCCAGGACTTCCTGACGAATTCTTGAGAGCACTACACGGGAAATATGGCGAACGAGTCCGCTCGGTCCGCCGTATGTTGAATTCCAAGTTCCAACTAGGTTTCAAGCCTAACGAGGACCTTACTAAGGTTCTGTTAGATGGCTTCACATATGGCAGTTTCACGATTCCTATAAATCGCGCTTACGCCCCAAACGCTCATGTACTGTGTATCACGGTATCTGACCTTGCAGTAACAGATCCGGACGGAACCACCAAGGCTCTCAAGCAGCATTTCCGCCAATATGGCACCATTGCGGACATTCGTCTGCATTACGCTGGCTCGACGAACTGGCTGGAGCCTTCCGCTGCTGTTTACTTAGACATATCGGCCGAGCCATCGGTCGCGAAAACAATCGAACGCTGCCCCATCATTCTTGGACAGGTGGCTACACTTCGCTGGCGCAATGCGCCTCCCCTCTGCGTTTACTGCAAAGCAACGGGTCACTCAGTCGGTGGCTGTAGCGCTTTACGGCGCAAGAAAGATCGTTTGAAGGCACAAGGCAAATCAAACCCCAATCCACGAAGCCGCAAACGTCGGCGTCAAGTAAATTCAAGTTCAAACGAGCAACTCGATGCAACTACTGAATCTCCATCTGCTCCAGAAGCACCCATGCATGCGGTTTCGACTATTGATACCCATTCTCAAGCTGCCCAGCAGCCTAAGAGCAACTGCGCCAAGTCAGATTCATCTTCATCGACGCATCGGTCGTCAGATAAAAATAAGCCGCCGTCCCAGACGAAGCCGGCTGAAGATAATACTAAAAAGAAGCTGACTGCAAAGTCAGTAAGTGGAGACAAACCTATAACTCGCTCTGTCACAGCCAAGAACATGTTCGCGGCTTTGTGGGAAGGCGCAGCCGAAGAGCAACCAGCGACGAAGCCGGCCGAAGATCCTCCTCATGATTGGAACGAAGAGATGGATGATCTAGAAGCCTTGACCGAAGCTGGCCTCATGGATTTCTCTGAATAATGTAGTAACGGACAATCCAGTCTACATCAATGTACCAGCCAAAGCACAAATAGTTTGCTAAAACTGTTTTTTAATTTTCCACACTTGCGTATGATTTATTTATTTATGTATTATTAGTTAAAATAAATCTACACTATTCTCTCTCTCTTAGTATATCGTTTATACCGTGCAAGGAGAAGATGTAAAACAGGACAGTGCATCCTATTCATAGTGCTATTTTTATGGCGGTATGCAATATACTAACTTGTCAAGCTGCATTCGGCCGACGAATATGTCAACGTTCCTCTTCTTTGAAACGTACAAAAATGGAATTGACTGGTCAGTCGCATCGCTGTCAGAACAGAGAATGTTGTCATAATCCACAGGGTTACTTCCTCCTCCTCCTCTTCTTCTAGGTATATGGGCCCGTTCACCAATCATTGAATAAGCTGCGCGTACGTGCGTTCGCGTGTTGACACCTCTAAACGAGATAATAGGACTGGCACACTTGTTTCCCTTGCTAGCTTAGGAAAGTACTGCAGACGAGCAACCATGGTTCAGCAGTCGGCCACACTGTCAAAACGGTAGGCTAATGATGCGAGGCGTGCGCGCCACATCTATCCATTAGTTCGAGGATTACATTCCAGCAATGACGAGACATACTATTTCAGCATACCATAGTATAGCATGCCATTTGACATCAACACTCCTATCTACATTGTAGCTAGATGAAATGTAACGAACAAGTGTATAGACACGCTAATCTGTATCAACCAAGATGGCTTGTCGTTGCTGCTCGGCAGTTCACGTGCTCCAGCAACGAGCTTCATGGTTGTTGTTTGGTATTCTGAAGCACCGACGCTTTATCTGCTGTGTCACCCGCGCGCGCGTGCACGTATGTATATGTAGTGCAGTGTAGTGTAGTATCCGTTTAGCTACGCCTCATAATGATTGATGTGCCCTAAGTTGATCACATGGATGAGACGAAACAAAGACGTTGTTGCTCTCGGGATAGAGCGAGGAAGCGAGTGAATTGGAGATGGTAGGGAGGGGGAGAGAGCGAGAGTAAGGTATAGATGAGGTACGATGATAACTGTGGCGGTGATGGCGGTGATCGTAATTGTAATGGTTTCTGAATTGGGTATGTATTGCCATGAATATTGACCCGCTACAAACGCGCACGCGCCTACAAACACGCTTGGTGCGCGCTTCACTAACTTGGCAGGAAGCGAGGATTACAAACTAACTCTATACCATTCGACATTGCGCCTGTCAACGCGACAATACACTTGCCCCCTTCCGCGCGCGCACACATTCTCTCTTACTTGCCCGCTTGCCCGCTTTATCCCCCATCCTCATCACCCCTCCAATTCTATTTCCGAATAGATGTGTCAACAATATATGCAAACTGCCCCCCAGAGCATGAACGAACGATACACTTCTTGGTGCCGTTTAAAGGAGACATCCGGGATCTGGGTCATACGCCTTGCCTTGGACCAATTCTAATCGATTCAGCTATGAGCGAGTGACTACACACACACGCACAAAAGTGAATAACACTTTTTCTGTGAAATGTTATGCACAATGAGCCGAAAACCGGCCAACTCATTGTACGACGAAGTCGGGCAAGGGTCGAATTTCGAGCCGCTTGCCACGATGGCTTCTACACCACCGCCACCACCACCACCACTGAGAATGGCCTACTCGATCCAAATCTAGATTACCTATAAATTAGGACAAAAAACCTCACTCGCATCTCAGTGCACTTCCATATTCAACTTTTCTATATGCTCAGCTTTGATTTCCTCCTATTGTAATTATCTTTTCGTCTTTGCCTTCTTAGCCAAAATAAAATTGCTTCTATAAACCACACGGACCCTATTGAATCCTATTCCGAAAATGTCTCTCAATGGACGAATAGTCGCCGGGAATACCGATGGTAAGTTACCTTCTCTCTTTCGCTCTCTCTCGTGTATCAGTTTTATTTGCCATGTTACTAAAGCGCTATTACTTTATTCTTCCTCCCTATATACATATGCATATATATATATAGATTGTCAAAGCGTCGATAATCGTATGGTTGAAACGGCTCAACAACTTTTAAGCGCCAACATTGGCACACAAATCGATCCGTATCTTATGGTCTACTTAATGTCGCAATACCAGCTGAATTCAGCTATTAACCATGAAAAACTAAACCAAGCACCGCCACTTCAACAGGCGCAGTTAATAGGCAATAGCGAAGATCAACCCTTCAGTATTAGCGCAAACCACGGCGCTAACAATAATAATCAATGTTTAGCTGGCAACTGGCCAACACCTGAACGTAAGTGGCCTTGATGCTTATATCATTGCTTGCCTGTTAAGATTTACTAATTAATTACTTTATTCATTCATTCATTCATTCGTTTTCACTTCTTGTATAGTCCTACCGCAAATGAATACACAACCAGTAAACCAATCACTGCAACTGCAGCAACAATTGCAACAATATCAGCGCTTGCAACAATTCCAGATACAGCTTGAGCAACATCAGCTGCAGCAACAGCAACAGCAACAACACCATTTACAACAGCAATATCAATTACACCAACACCAACATCAACAGCTACAGCAGCAGCAGCAACAGCAGTCACGTTCAGGAAGACGTCATCGTGCAGCTCATGCTCCCACAAAGCCGCCCAATGCGTTTATCATATTCCGTCGAGAGCGTGCAGCAGAGATACGAAGTGAAGATCCTAAAATTAAAAATGGCGACATATCCAAGCTAACCGGCAAGGAGTGGCGAGAGGCTAGTCCCATCCTCAAAGACGCTTATCGACGAAAAGCCGAAGACATTAAACGTGACACGAGTAGCACTGGCAGTCCCACTGATTTGGTTGCTTCGTCGTGTTTCGATTATTAAGCTTGCTATCGTTGCTGTCGTTGCTATCATTGTCGTTGTCATTGTCGTTGTTAGTATTATTATCTTCGTTCATTGTTGACATTATCTGTCATATACTGTTTCATCATTTCTTTCCTTTCTCCACTTTGATAAGTAGTGTGTAATCCTTTGTGTGATTACAATTTTGGGGGCATTTCTTTGCTTTCAATGATTGCTGCATGGCATTGTATCATGTTCGCAATACAGCGCATTTACTTTCTGCTATTATTATTATTATTATCATTGCTATTATTACTGTTATTCAGTGCATTTTCCTACATTTATACATCTATTGGCTATGCTGAAATAATGAGTATTCATGAATAAATTAGATACACTGCTACTTTCATCATTCTTAAGATGTCCCATTGATAATGACATGTCTATTCATGCATTCATTCATTTCATGCAAACTATGCAATGATCGCATACACATATTAACAAGGATAATGACCATTCAAAATGGTTATTTATTATAGTTTGGCACGATTGTTACGTTGAATGAAATGAGCGGTAGGTTCGCGGAACTGATCACTCGCGAGTACCTTAACGCCAAATCCAAACTCTGATCGCATAGCTTCCTCGAATGAAGTAGCGTCGGATGCAGCGTGTACCGATTGTAAATCTCCACGCATACACAATTGAGGATGCTTACATAGCTCTTGTGCCAATACTAGTGCACCTTTCAAGGCGGTGGTAAGCGACAAACGATTGGCCAAGCGTAACTCAAGTGCTTCTTTCGCCAGTACCTCTCGTCTACAAGTGATATTAATTAGCAATGATAATGTAAATGAGCTAGCAATACTATTCGGTTTATGCTTGCAACTCACCCGGTAAGAATTAAATCCAACGCAGCACTCTCTCCAATAAGACGTGGTAATCTACGATGATGTTCATATGATCATTCCAATCGCATTATTAATATCACCAATCTTCTCTAATGAGTGGATAAATTGCTACACGATAATGCCCACGCACCTTATCGTACCGCCATCAATGAGTGGAACTCCTCGACGTCGACAGAAAACGCCGAAAATAGCCGTGCGATCAATGACGCGTAAATCACACCAACATGCAAGCTCGAGACCACCGGCTACCGCATATCCTATAATTAGTCGTATAAGCACGGGTGTGATAGTCATGCATAATAAGCGTTTAAATTACCGGAAACAGCAGCAATAACCGGCTTAGATAGTCGCATTCGAGTTGGCCTAGTAGATAGGCAGACAAATAGACAAATAGACAAACAGATAGATAGATGAATGCTAAGCACTTTGAACCAGTTTACCGATGCATCATCACTATAGTCTTACCCCATAGGTCCATCGTCGTTCATATTGGTGGACATTAGGTTGCGACGTTCACCGCCTTCGAGGACAGCCGTCAAGTCTAATCAGATGTATATCCACCATGCTGTTAGTCATGTAAACTTAATCAACTATATACACACATGTGTATATATACATATATCATGCAAATACCTGCTCCTGCACAGAAATTGCCACCTAAACCGTATCGATTAGAATTGACATCCATACATCAACTATATACATTTATACTATTTACTTACCAGCACCTGTAAGAATAGCCACGTCCGACTATATACATATATACATATATACATATGCATATGATTGTTGTTAACTAGTATTAAACTACTATGGTATCTTATACTCGCCTCATTATCCTGGTCAAATTGTCGAAATGCTTTCGCCAGTGCAGTTGCAGTTGGTCTATCCACGCAGTTACGCTTCTCGGGTCGGTTAATGGTCACCACCGTTATTCGACCTATTTTATTTACAAGAACTAGAGATTCCGTTGCCATATTGACAAGTATAAAGTATAGAAGAGTAGTAGCGGTTACAATAAGGAGGTATCTTATATAAGCGATAATTATCCACTACAATAAAACAGCAACATACGTCATAGGAATTCGTTTAACCAAATAAACAATAGGGGAATATCAATTAATAGGGAAATGTTGTTGCGAGACTTACAGGCTTTTTCCATCCAATTTGCGCAGTTAGCATTTGTCTTTACGAAATAAATAATAGTTTAACACTTACAAGTATTTCTACTCCGTATTTTGGGGTGCCATTGTCGCTTGGGCCGACAGTGCGGCGGTTGACGATACAACCTGGTTAATTTGTTTTTTGGATGTTTGGATCCCTCTTGATCTTGATCTTCATTTAGTGAATGCTTTGCAGACGTGCTTAGGATCAGGAGGAGGAACGGCACCTCGATGGAATTGTGTTGGAACACCCATGTCTCACGAACACTGCGAATAATCTGAATGAAGTTCAGACATGCAGCCATATCACGATTCCATACACGATAATCAATAGCTACTTGTAAGTACATGACATGGCAATATCCAACTATACTAGTACA
>JAIXMF010000191.1:0-25160 GCA_025201365.1 Syncephalis plumigaleata | reverse complement strand
TTGCATAAAGATGAGCACACATGAATGCTGCACTAGAAACAATATTTATTATGAGATTGTATTGCTCGATTAAATACGATAATCAATGGACGTGCTATTCTTTCGGCATAGTAAGAATACCAAAGAATTGCGTCCACTTTGGCCTGTTACATCCCCTTACAAAAGCACCTCCACTCGAAGTGAATGTCTTTTCATATTCGATACAATCCCATTTGCCGTTATGTTTATCATCACTAAACTTGGAAATAACCTTGTAATGATTAGCAGGGTATCCGTTTTCGTAATAGAAACGCCAGAGCTGTTTAGAGTTATTTGTATCGCAATTAGCCAGTATTACATTGGAGTCTTGTTGAGCACAGCGATGATTCTTCGTATTGATTAGTTGATAGTAGTCACCGTGCTGCAATACCTTCCAGTTTACTTCGGGATCGAAATAAGAAACGGGTCGGCATTCGATAAATCGAGCTGTACTGCTATCGACGACTGCCAAACAACGATCGCCGATTTGAATACGAACGGTCTTGCAATCGAATCCTCCCGTGTTATTACCGGCTTGTGCGACCGATGACATTAGCATGCCGATGAGGACGGTATAGAATAGTGACTTCATGTCGTAAGTGTTGCTTACTTCTAGGATAATAATGAATTGTATGAATGTTAGTTAACCGAGGGGATTAGCATAATATTATTGGCGCTTTTATAGTGGATTAGTATGATAGATCTACAACTACTGTTGACCTCGGCAATGATAGACATGCATTAGTCGTGGATGAACAGGCCTGTAAAGTACAATGAATATCGGAATTAGCATTGTGTATTGAGTGATTGCAAGTGGATTAGCAAGTATATCGAGTACTCATGTTCTAGACCATTTCCTGTATGATCCTAGCCAATGGTATTGTAACTATACATAGAATCAAATACATAACAATATCATGATGTTAAAGCATTCAAGTACTTGGTAGATTTAGTATTGCACTTGCAAGGCCTTATTCAACTGTTTCCCTTTGGTCTATTATTTGCTTTCGAAAATAAACAGGTGATGCATACATGTTCGATCTCATCTAGTCTAGACCAAGTAGCCTTAGCACGTTAACTCTACCATGATCATTGAAAGCATAGGTGAACATAATAAATAGATTTTATAGTATTAGTAGTTGATTAGAATGATTTTATTACAAAGTATGAATCGTCATTGATACTATTCTTAGATAAATGGATATGCGATCATCTCTCCATCTCCATTTATAGAACGCGTGTTTCCGTGTTAGTCCGTTGATTATTTCCCTCTCCTTAGAACCTTTTCCTATTTATATTGCGTGCGTGCGTGTGTGTATGCACACTAGTAGTTTCATTTCGTATATATACACTCCCATATATTATACATCAGCACCAGTAACAGCTGCTGCTGCAACTACTACAGCCACGTCTATTGTACAGCCAGTACCGTTTAAACTGGCAGACCGTCGCATTAATCGACGACACAGGCTTACTATTATATTGAAGATTGGTACCTCGTCGATTTGTGATCCTGTCACGCACTACCCACTTTTAGCCAATCTATCTTCGGTGGTGGAGACTATTATATCATTAAGACAACTAGGCCACCGAGTAGTGCTAGTAACGAGTGGTGCTATTGGTGTCGGACTACGTTGTTTGAATATTGCGCAAAAACCCAAGGAGGTCATTAAGAATCAGGTATATGCATAGATATACATTATCGATAGTTATATTTTATCATGTCATATACTGATGGATACTATACGTATTAGGCTATTGCCGCCGTAGGTCAGGGTAGATTAATGAGTTTATACGACACGCTATTCTCGCAGTTCAATCAACCAGTAGCGCAAATTCTACTCACTCGTAATGATTTAGCCGATGTAAGTCATCATCAACTGTAATGTATACGATACATCGAGATAATAGATTACACTAACGAGTATTCGATTATCTCTTTTATTTCATTATTGGCGATAGCGTACGCAATACATTAACGCTTGTAATACATTTGATCAACTGTTAGAAATGAAAACGATACGATTAGTCCTGCTGTAAGTTACTAGTGCTTAGTAGTCAAGCAAGTTTAACATGAAGATAACACAATAACAAGTAGGAAATCAAATTTGGCGATAATGACACACTAAGTGCTATTACAGCGGGTATGGTCAATGCAGACTACTTGTTCTTGTTAACAGATGTAGACTGTCTCTACACGGACAATCCACGATCTAATCCGGATGCTAAAGCTGTACGTGTAGTTGAAGATATCGGTGTACTTCGAGAAGAAGGTAAGCTATTCATTAACGACTAATGACTAGTGACTAATTCGTGTTCTAGTCAAAGTTACCGCACCAGGTACTTCACTCGGTACTGGGGGTATGGTAACCAAGTTGATTGCCGCGGAATTAGCCACAGCAGCCGGGGTGACTACATTCATTGCACGTGGTTCGACTCCTGCGAATGTTATCAAAATTGTCGATGAGGTATCCGTGTTCAACTCGCGAGCTAACACACCATGTGAGACTACCTCGCCACGGTCTAAATCATCGAGACCGGTTACTCCGGAGGGATCAGCCTCATTAACCATTAGTGTGGCAAACATTGGTAAATCGTCCGAATTATTGTATACATGCTTCCTAGCAAAGAGTACTCCATTACGCGATCGCAAATGGTGGATTCGTCATGGCGTGCATAATGCCGGTACTATTGTAATTGATCGGGGTGCTGTACGTGCATTACTCCACCATAAGGGCAGTTTGTTCTCGGCGGGTATCACGGATGTACAAGGACATTTCATGGCGCAACAAGGCATTCGTATTGTTTATGCGCATCGTGAAAAACCTGATACACCGGAGCAATATTTAGAAATTGGCCACGGACTCGTTAACTATTTGAGCATGGAGATAGCACGCATTAAGGGGCGACATAGTTGGGAGATTGCTGAACTACTTGGCTATGCCGATGCCGAGTGTGTTGTACATCGTGATAACCTAGCACGTACTCTTTCATTTGATGACTGGAAGCAATGGGAGATGAAGCATTATCCGAACAAAGAGTAAAAGAATGTGCTCTACAATCACAACTGGTATGTATCATACACCATTAGGAATTAGCATTATTGATTCCTTACCATTCAATAATAAAACTTATTTTCTTTTTTGTCATGGCTCTACTAATGAGACGGGGTATTGTAACAGCGCAACATGCAACATGTATGTTAACCTGTTTAATTGACATGTCGTGTGTCGCAATACTTTCCTATCCTAGAATTAAAGATAAAGATAGACCTATAGTCTGTTACTTGTAAATCTACGAGCAATATACACGCATAGGATTATTATATTGCAATGTTTCAGGCATTATACTCGGGGTAATATGGAACCTTCTCCAGTATTTTATTGGCATGAAGTACACATGTTCTCGGAAAAAAAGAAAAGAGACCTATCAGTAAATTACGGATTAAGATGCTATAAAAGCAGCGTAACAATATCATAATGGCATGAATCAATCATTCGTTTATTACTACTACTACAACACCAGCTTCTAAACGACAAAAAAGACATTTCTACCAACGACATCGATAGAGGGAAGGATTTACGATCTGCTTTGCCACTATGGTTACTCTATTGCTTTCTAAATCGTGTGCCAGTCTGGCTACATCACTATGTCATTTCTTGGTTACTGCGTGGTTGGTGCTTTCACCTACATCATTAATCATGCCGTCCACGGCCATGGAATCTATTGCTGGCAATAACTTTCCAACGAAGCAGGGTAACCCCGATTTCTCCGCACTGGCTTCAAGACTCACTATCAAGACTCCCATAACAACAATAAACACGCTGTTTTCTGCGTCAGTCCAATTGGATGGACGACCTGGCTATATGAAGTGTTTAAGCGAAGAAGATAAAGCCGTATTCAGCGCCGAAGTCAACGCATTGCAAAAGATGAACGCCGTTCGTAACAGTCTGATGGCACCGTACTCATTGTTCATTAATAGACATGTAGTCGAGCTATTGGACGCTTTCTCACTACCACTCATTGGTATGCCACAGCAAAACTGTCACTGTATCGTTACCAGGCTAGTTGAAAAGAGCTATCCACTGAGCGATGTTATCATGCAAGCAGATGACTCGGAGAGGGACGCTGTCACTCGTGAGCTATTCCGTCAAATTATCTTGGCCCTCGATGCCATTCACAAAACAGGATGGGCTCATGGCGATTTGAAGGCGGATAACATTCAAGTGACATTCACCAGTCCGACACCCCAACAAATTGCCGCTGGCAACACCTACCAAGGTCTACCTGTGATACGTTATCATAATGCGCCGGCCGTATTACGAGTAACAATTATTGATTTTGGTGAAGCCACACCACTGACTGCTCCTCCTCATGTACTTGGTGCGGAACTATTCAGAGCACCCGAACTGTGGATAACACCGCTAAAGAACATCAATTACGTCAAGACTGATGTTTGGTCATTGGGCGCCACACTCCATTCTTCTATCAGCGGTAGACTGATGCAACCCTACCATACTCGCGCGTCATCACAATGGCCAGAACCATTGAACCATTGGAATAGTCTTATAAATCAAGTGACTGCCGCCATGTTGAATCCCGATCCAGCAAAGCGTGCCACACCACTAGAGTTGCTTAAGCTTGCGTGGTTTAAGGGTGAGAAATCGGGCAACGAGCCACCGCCATCGGCACGTCGTTATCCTAATCCATATCCAATGCGTCGTGGTTAGATGTCAACAATAGTTGCCAAATCATGGCAGTATTAGCACAATAAACATATATTTATAATGCAGGGTTTTCCAACCAGTTAACATTGCTGGCCTTTAACTTTTGCAGTTTATTAATAAATAGATTTGCATATTAGTTGGCACCATTATCATCGTAGAAATGCCAATTGATACAGCACGATAATAAGAATTCAGTATTAGTAATGGATCCTATATTGATAGCGATAACATCATCATCAATTCTATATGATAGATGATACAAGTGTACGAGTATAGTTGGATATTGCCATGTCATGTACTTACAAGTAGCTATTGATTAGCATAATAGACAAGTTATGACGATACTGCTTACGGTTACTTGCATAGAGAGCAACGAGTGAACAAGGAGAATACACGATAAACAATATAATAAACAAGCAGTAACTAGTAGAATGACTGACTTGTCACGAACGAGCAAGGAATGAGCAAGGAAGGGCGCATGAACACGTATGCCAGTTTATTCGAAGAAGCAGTGTATGCTTGTAGGTAGATAGAGTATGTAGATGGCAGTAAACAAGTAAAATACAAATAAAAGCATGACGTAAGGGTGGCATACAAACAGACGACGGAAAAGAGTGGTAAAGTAAAAGGTACATATTACAACGAGAGCAGTAAATGTTTAAACATTGATAAATAAGCAGGACAGTGATAGAAAACGAAGGACTAGAACGAACAATAAACAACACTTATTGGTATAGTAATAATAACGACAAGTGAGCATGTAGATAGGTTAGAGGAAGAGGAAAGCAAAGAGATAAATAAAAGTCATAGAGATAGTATGGCAGAATAGCTGCTATTGGGAATGTGTATGCTAAAGTGAAAGAGGAAGTAAGTGGAATACGAATGACACGAAGAAGACGCGTATTACTGAGAAAGTAAATAGGTAAATAAAACTAGCATATAGTTAAGAGGAAGTAAACGCGTGTTGTTTACTGACAAGTGGAATGTAGTTGGCACGAGGAAGACACTTGCTGTTTATTGGTAAGGGAAATGACAGGGAAATGCAGTTGGCACGAAGAAGACAGTATGTGAAAGAAGTCAACGACAAGTAGAATGTAGTCAAGAGTAAGAAGACAGCATTGGTAAAGAAGTAAAGGGAAACAGCAATGAAATGGATACTTGGAATGGATTAGTAAATCATTAATGACAGCTAATAAAATGCAAGTCCATTAGAAAAGAATTAACAGTTAGATTTGCCATCACAACCGTCGGAATGCCGTCATGATCTTTGAAGCATAAACAAATAAGCATTTTACTAATTAGCAAAGTCTCATTTGTATATCATTAGATAGAAGATGATAAGTTTTATTATAATGAGTAATATGAATAAACATAACAAAGCTTACACGGAGTAGTGAGCAAAATCGCAACAAGGTGGAGACATTCGAGCAGTAGCAGTTGTGTTCATAACGGTATGTCATAAGTTGCAATTAATTTATCTAGCCAACTATTCCCTGGTATGGAATACGAAGTGTATTAACAAACGGCTTCATTCCATTAGATCTATCCTCTTTAACGACTATATATCCCGAGAAATGTAGCTCATCTCCTTGCGGAATATTAGGGTTGAGATTGAATAACACCTCGAACTGGGCAAGATTACCCGACTTGACAATCTCGGAAAACGTAAGATTAATCTTAATTGGAGTGGGTACGGGCGTGCCCATAAGCGACTTCCGTGTACTCTTTGCCGGGATATAGGTGACCGTAAGTTTCAAGATACTTCCGAGACTACTAATTCTGACAGGAACTCTAATGCTTGTACGTGGCAAGACTCCTAGGTTGATTTCGCCCGGTTCATAAGTCAGAGGATTCAGGTATGCGTCTGCCACATCGATCATACCCGCTCCTTGGCTGGTAACTGGCTCCACGGCACGCGATTTTGGATCAAGAATGGGTAGTGCGTTGTTTTGTAACCTAGCTTTGATGAACTGGGTGTTGGTTAATTGCATGTCGTTGAATGGTAATAGCAGCGCTGCTGTTCCTGCAGCATAGGCAACCGCTGCACATATATCATTGTACGGGCCGTATGCACCAGCACTACCTGGAATGGCGGCCAATATATTGTCGCCTGGCACAAGTATATCAGCAAGAACTGGCATTCCTTGTGAGATTCCAGACGATATAACCTCGTCTATAGTCTCATACTCAGGTTCTTTTAGATTACCGTATTGACCAGAGAACAAGAATTTATGTTGTTCCTTCCTAAAACGTATATAATTTGTATCATCCTGGCTAATAAGAAACACCGGAACTAAGCAGTGGTTTAACATGTGTCTAGCGGCCGAGTACGTAGCAACTATTGCTTGGGCATTACTTGCTATTGCCATTTGCATTGCGCTCTCAATATCCGCTTCTGGAGGTATCATCAATGCAATCTTATCACCCGTAGGAATGGTATGACTTATTCTCTGTTGATTCCCGTTCAAGGCCACAATATCAAATGTACCCTTCTCATATTTTAGTGATTTGCAAGGAGACATAAATCCAATACGCTTTTTCGTGCCCAATTCCTCGAACCAATGTGCCAGCTGATACGGTGTTCTGTATCCACCGACAGATATCACCGGTAGTCCAATGTACGAGAAACGCTTGTCATTCGAGTAATTATTATGGCTTGCTGCGATAATCATCACTATACCCTCCTTTTCGGCATTGATGATTAGGTTCTTTAGTTCTGTCGCACTAGCATCGATTGTTTTAATTTCCGGCAAGGTAATCACACGAGCACCTTGCTTTATGGCCATATTCAAGGCGGACAACACAGCAGATGTCGATGTCGAGCCATGGTTATCGAAAACATTGTAACTGGTGAGTTGTGCGTCAGGAGCAACACCCTTAGCATAAGCTGTTTTTAACTTAATGACACTTTCCATTCTATAACTATTGCTACTATGTTTGTTATAAGAGACGCGTGATCTATCGAGATGGAGTATAATATACGTTAGTAAACTAAAGAGCTGAGTATTTAATAGAACTCACGGTGGCATATCGTTAATTATGGCTATATTTACACCATCACCATGAACGTTCTTCGAATGTAATACCTCAACTCCAGATGTTTTATGATACGACGTCAAGTCAATTGGTTTTTTGTGGATCTTGGAGATGATATGCGGATTTGTTCCAAGCAATTCTACTTGGAAATTGTCTAAATACGGCACTGCATTGTTGTCATTGCTTGGTACTAATGCTGTTGTCGCTTCTAACCCCAATAGTATGGATAATATAGTGTAAATGTGATGTGACTTCATCATGAAATGATTGTATCTATGCGGATGAGGTACGTGAAAAGAAAGTAACGGTGAATGGTTTCCAGCATCAATCCATGCGATCTATTAGATATTTATTATGAATAAATCACATTGCAGAATGCTGCTTTTGATGATACACGCTGGTTTTGGATTCCATATATAGACACGTATAAATGCAAATTTTAGTGCAAATTTTACAATCTAGGAATGCTCAAACGATTGTGCACGTGGAGATACACTCATTTTTATGACCAGCGCCATGCTGAGTTGTAACGTACGGACGATCTACATCATTACAAGCATGAAACTTTGATGCATTAGCACATGTCGTTTCATCATAACGATTCCTTTTAGGAATACTATCAACATATACATTATGATCGACATGTTGTTTCAGCATTATACAAAATCAATAGTTACAAATGATTCCGTTTTAATTGTTTGTTTTAATATGTGTATGTGTGTATACTTAGCCTTTCCAACTAGTAAAAAAAACTAATGACAACGTTTATCTAACTGCGTTATTCTAATCTAATTCATCGCAAGTTATTTCATACCGTTGTTTAACCGCTTATTTTGCCGTTGTAAGGAAGACAAATGAGCTTACGAGTGTATTGCCCTATCAATGGTGGAGTTAAATGAATCAAAATAAACCCAGAGTATCGCAGTACACTCTTAGGTGGAATATTGGCCGCCACATTGATTGTGACCTCAAACTGGGTGAGGCCATATTGATTAGCTGGTACGGGTGGTGAAACTGTTACCGTAGTGTTTGCCCCACCACTGTTAGGATGTATCAAGTGAGTTTGCGAGTTATGCTGCAATATGTATATCGATGAGGCGGACGAGAACGAGAAGTTTGGAATAATTTCCAAGCTAGAAATGGCTACCGCATGCTTTACCGTTCTTTCCTGAGTGTTGGAATCGAGCAAGGACGGCGCGACAGCAAGCGAGTTCATTAGCGTATCTCTGACATTTATAGCGCCCGCACCTTGAAATATCACCGATACGGGCACTTTCATGCCTTGGAATAGCAAAGGTGTTGCATAATTCTGTAATGAACCTTTGACAAACAAATAATTATTTGTATTGTCCACGTTGGACTGTATTAACAATGCTACTGCTCCAGTGACATAGGCAATTGCCGCGAATACACCGTTAAACATCGTATAACCATGAGTTCCATGATCACTAGGAGCTAATACGTTAGTACTTGGTCCAAGTATGTCAGGACGTGCGGGTATATGGGAAACGTTGTCCAACGTTTCAAGTCTATCCAATGACGGCAGTTCTTCCTCCAGAATATTACCGCGTTGATTGGTGAAGTTAAACTTGCTCTGACCCTTTCTTGACCTTATGTATTCGGCGTCATTCTTGCTGATGACAAACAATGGAACAGGGTATATCATTCTTCTTGTCCTAGTGTCCGGTCGTGTAGTGATTACTCCCAGAGCATTTAGACTTTTTGCATGCCTCAATAAATTAGCATTGGTTATGGTATACGACATCACTAGTATCATCTTATGAGCACTTTTCTTAGTGTACAAGTCTTCAATGGTTTGTACGGAATCAAACACTACAATGTCGACTTTATCACCGTTCTCTTTTAACCCTTTGGAGGTTGACGTAAATCCAATACGCTTTTTCGTGCCCAATTCCTCGAACCAATGTGCCAGCTGATACGGTGTTCTGTATCCACCGACAGATATCACCGGCAGTCCAGTGTACGAGAAATGGTTGTTATTTAGGTAATTATTATCACTTGCTGCGACAATCATCACTATACCCTTCTTTCCGGCATTGATGATTAGGTTCTTTAGTTCTGTCGCACTAGCATCGATTGTTTTAATTTCCGGCAAGGTAATCACACGTGCACCTTGATTTATGGCCATATTCAAGGCGGACAACACAGCGGATGTCGATGTCGATGTCGAGCCCTGACTACCGAAAACATTGTAACTGGTGAGTTGTGCCTCAGGAGCCACACCGAAATAGTCTTTAGTATTACCGGCAATAATACCGGCCATACTGGTGCCACGTCCATGAAACGCTTTGATTGCTTCTGATTGCGTATCTGCATTATGCGTCTGAGCTGATCCAGGATTAGTGTCAGTATTTAATGGAGATGAACCGATATTTTGTAATGCAGGATGATGATGGTGGATGCCGTTCTCGAGCATTGCAATCTTCACTCCGGATCCTCTAAATCCCAAGGAGTGCAAGCGTCGAACGCCGGTTATTTCATAATGAAACTTTAGATCTACTACTTTGCCATTGACTTTAGATATAGCATGCGGTACGCTATATTTAGGAAATCCACCAAAGTCTTCGTCATAGTTCAAACCATCATTTGCTCTAGTCAATGATGGTGCTAGCAATAGTAAGTGTAAGTTTAGAACAAATAAAATGCAATAGTATCGTTTCATTGCAAAATAGCGAATAAGTGTACGTTGCTAGATAGACCGTAAAAGAAGAACAAGAACAGGAAGAAGAAGAAGAAGAAGAAGAAGAAGAAGACGAAGAAAATTGCATTGCATCTATATCATAGATCTTTCTGATGAAGCTGAGATCTTAAAAAGATGGTCTATCACAAGCCAAGTACCGCTTTTAGCAATACAAACTTGATTAACGCAGTCAATATTAAATGTAAGAAGTAACGAGTATTTCCATCTATCGCCTCCTCGTTCTATCTTTTCGTCATTTTCTTTTTGTTAAATGACATGTGATCTCACACACTACATATAGGATGGAATGATTGTGACAATTTCGTAGTATACGACGAATAAAATGCTATAGATTATGTTGTACGTTATAGAATCGTAAACAAATTGTCTGTTATACATTGAACGGTGTACCATGAATACTCTAGTATAAGCATAATGCATAGGGTATCAGTACAATGCTACTTGGCTAATACTATAATCCATCGTATCATAAATACCATGCACAAAAAATGGTTGATCATAATCCGAATTTGGATTACAGATCGGAAAAAAAGAAATAAATGATCAACGCGACACACAAAGAATATTACCACTTTGTCCCGAATTCCTTTTCCGCTTTCTTGTTAGGATTCACCGTTCATTATCATGCAGGCAGCTCGTTCTATCACACCGTTACTGCGTTTGACAGCACGTCGACCACTCATTACGAGTAATCTTGTCGTGTCTCGTATTACGGTAAGAGATCTAGGATTACACACGTCAATACCTATTTAATCTTGACACGATTCCATATAAACAGACTAGACGACAACGACTACCCGTGTTCGGAATAGTAAACGGTCATATTGGTCAATTTGGCACGCGTAACTATTCCTCGGATAAAGTAGGCTTGCATTATCATATTATATTAACTAGTTAGAACTAATCAATACGATATAATAGACGGCGGAGGAACCAGAAGAGGCAGAGATTGATGTCAAGGCCGAGAATAAAGAAACTGTCATTGGTAGGGTAGATGATGATGACGACGATAGTATATATGCACTGCATGACATGACTAACATCTATCGATGACTTAAGGTGATGCCAAACCGCATACATTCAAAACGGAGACACAGAAACTACTGCATATCGTTGCCAATTCACTTTATTCGGAAAAGGAGGTATTCGTACGTGAACTCGTATCGAATGCCACCGATGCACTAGAGAAACTGCGCTACATGCGTATGTCGGGAAGCACAAGCGATGCAGCAAGTGACAATCCATTGGAGATTCGTTTATTCGTTGATGCCGATGCAAAGACATTTACCATTCAGGTAATGAAACAAGAACACTGTTTATGAAATACAATATCGATTTACTAAGTAATACCTCTATAGGATACGGGTATTGGTATGACGGAACAAGAGCTGAACGATGTAAGCGAGAATTGAATGGCATCAACTACATTTGATCTAATAATTCCGTAGCATTTGGGCACCATTGCTCGTTCCGGTTCGAAATCGTTTATCGAACAACTCGACAGTACTGGTGATAAGAATGCCGATGCACGCGAGAAGATTATCGGTCAGTTTGGCGTTGGTTTCTACTCGTCATTCATGGTGGGCGATAAAGTACGCGTCTACACTCGATCTGCACAACCGGACGCCAAAGGTTACTGCTGGACTTCAGACGGGTATGTACCAGCGGATTACTAGTCACTATAATTACTAATTATTATTATCATTATTCAGTTTGGGTGCCTATACTATTGCCGAGGCCGACAATGTGGATATAGGCACGAAGATTGTCGTAGATTTACGTGATCAATGCTTGGAATTCGCAGATCGTGCTAAAATCGAAAGTAATTAACAAATCTTACAATAGTGCCATATTCGTATACTAATAAGCTATGATGATTAGGCATTGTATTCAAGTATAGTAACTTTGTGGGATTCCCTATTTATCTAAACGGTAAAAAGATCAATACAGTCGAGGCTTTATGGACAATGGTAACTCTAATAATAAGCACTTATTCATTTCAACTGTATACGCTAATCACTATTCATATTAGGATAAGAATAGCATTTCCGATGAGCAACACAAGGAATTCTATCGTTTTATTGCTTCGGTAAGTAGCAACAACAACAACAACAACTAGATCATTACTTGCTTTTACGTGGAATAGCTTAACTAATCATTGCTCCATCTAGACGTGGGATCATCCAAGATTCCGATTACACTACAAGACAGATGCACCATTGAGTATTAACAGTTTACTCTACGTGCCAGAGAATCATGCCGAACAATTTGGCATGGAGCGTATGGATCCCGGTGTCAGTCTCTACTCGCGTAAAGTGCTTATCCAGTCCAAATCGGCAGCCTTGTTACCAGCCTGGTTACGATTCATTAAGGGTACGCACATCCATCTAGAATAGTTTTGGGAATACAATGGCTAACCACAATACATTAGGTGTTATTGATTCCGAGGACATTCCATTGAACTTGTCACGCGAGATGTTACAGGATAGCGCGTTGATCAAGCGACTACGTGATGTGATGACTTTGCGTATTTGTAAATGGTTGGACGAGGAGGCACGTCGTGATCCCGAGAAATACAATCATTTTGCGCGTGATTTCGGTGTATTCCTAAAGGAAGGTGTTTGTACCGATTCCTACCATAAGGTAAAACAGCAACAATGACACTAGTCATACTAGTTGCTAATGCTTAATAACTAGGATGCCATTGGCAAGCTATTACGATTCGAGTCGTCAACACTCGAGAAGGGCAAGGTTACCTCATTCAAGGATTACATAGCACGTATGCCCGACAGCCAAACGGCCATCTACTATTTATGCGTGCCAAGTCGTGAATTTGGCGAGGAAAGCCCGTATAGCGAACGATTCAAAGAGCAGAATATCGAGGTATTGTCATCATGATATACACTAAATACATACTTATAATAGTCGTTTATTAGGTACTTTACTTGTACGACTCGGTCGATGAATTTGTCATGCATAATCTGGGACAAGTAAGCGATAAACGCTTGATCAGTATCGATTCCGAGGAAGCACTCAAGGCATTATCCACCGAGAGTGCCGACAACACGAATACGCAATCTAACCAGTTAACCGATGAACAAGCACAAACATTATCTGATTGGATGTTAAGTCAACTTGGTACAAGTCTACGTTCAGTCAAGGTAAGCAGCAATCCTTACTATTGTCCTATCGCGATATTCATAGAGAAACGAGTAATATAACCATCATTACTATTACTATTACTACTATTATAGGCTAGTAAACGACTTGTATCTCATCCGGCCATTGTAGTTGACCCTGAATCACCTACTATGCGACGTAAGTTGTACAAGTAATCTAAATGATGTATACATCATCTAATAATCACCACAACAACCATTAGGTATGATGCAAATGATCTCTAGTTCCAACAAGGGTATTATGATGCCACCCAACCCGGTTAACCTAGAGATCAATCCAAATCATCCTGTCATCTATGGTCTCTACCATGCTAGGGAACAACGCCCTGAATTGGCTAAAGAAGTGGCAGAACAGGTAAGTAATAATAGTAACACTATAATAATTACTATATATTAACCATGTTATTAGGTGGTAGCCAATGCTCAAATTGCCGCTGGTGCACTCGATGATCCACGTTCAATGTTGAAACGACTTAATCACTTGTTGGCCACTGTTCTAGAGACACAAGCAGTACCCGAACTACCATTATCATCGTCAACCAACATCAAAGAGAATGAGAAAAACTAATCGTTGATCGATGTTAGTTGTAGATCAAATAATAATAACAACAATAAAATAACTCTAATCCTTCTAGAGAATTACGTCTATTGCATTGTACTACAAATAGGAACGAGATGAGAACATATTAATAGGTGACATTTGTTCTAAAGGAATAGAGAAATACGTACACACACGCACACACACAATGTAGATTTATATGTTTAAACAAATGAGATGACCATGATCATCATTACATCTTAGGAGAAAAACAATCTTATTGTTGTCATGCTCCTATAATAATGATGGAGCATGTTGTAATTTAGCATTGTACGTCACCGCCTGTAGCCTTAGTGTTAAGGATAAGGCCGACGATGAGACCGTACAAACCGAGTACTTCAGCGAAAATGAGAATAAGAATCATACCGACGAAGAGACGTGGTTGTTGTGCTGTTGCTCGTACACCAGCATCACCCACAATGCCAATAGCGAAACCGGCGGCCAATCCACTCAATCCTACAGCCAATCCAGCACCCAATTGAATGAAGCCACTAGATGTAAAATGTTAGCTAATCAATAATACACTAGGTAGTAGTATTATACTTACGTGTAGAGTGCCATCTTCATCCTGACTATAGTCCATATGTAAAATAGAAGCAATCATCATTATCATCATCATGGTTATTGTTATTGTTTATAGTATTGTTATTGTTACTTACGTCCATCACTAATAAGTACGGAGACAACAAGACCATAAATACCAATAATACCCGCCATAACAACTGGGACAATAGCCTTCATCACGAGATCTGGTCGAAGTACACCCATGGCTGATAGACCAACACCTGATTTGGCTGTGCCATAAGCAGCACCAAAGCCTATATCATAGAAGTGGATATATGCGCGCAATTAATTAGTAGCTGTGTTTGTATATACAACTATCAGATGAGCGACTATGCTTCAAAGGCCATAACATAACCCTTAAGCTGGTCTACACCTATTCTGATGACAACCCAATACTAAATAACTAAATAGATACTTACAGCTAAATACAATAGCTGCTGTGCAGCCCATAGCACCAAAGAATGGAGCATATACGGGACAGTAGTCAGTCATGATGAAAGAGAGAAATAGAGAGAGAGAGAGAGAGAGAGATGAAAATGTCACAAGGCAAGTAGAGAACGACGACGAATAACAATATAGGAGAGTTTACAACTAACTAACAAACGCCAGCTAAAGAACAAGATGATATTGTGTTGAGCGTTGAAAGAAAGAAGAGAAAGAAGAGAAACGTATGTAGACGAAGTGAGAAAGAGAGTGTGAACGACAAAACGAACAAGCAGAAAGAAAAGAAATAATCCACGGAAAGATGGGGGAGATGATGATAGTGGCGGTGGAAAAGAGACATTAAAATGGTGGTGGTGGTGGTGGTGAGTTATGGCTGATGACGACACTTTAAGCGAGTGAGAGAGGGAAAACAGGGGACTAGAACACTACCCCTGATATGAAAGTAGGATCCAATCAACTGATACGAATATCGATCCCATGACACGTCATACACAATATGAATAATTTACGTATTTGCTTTACTTTAGTTGTATGGCATCGACACGATTTCTATGAAGTGCCACGGCCGGGGTAATCCAGGCACCACACGAGCATTGAGTACCAGACCAACTGTACTGACCGAGTTTCGCTAAACATTTGGGACATTGTATCTTGCCTTCGTTGTCACCATCCATGATACCGTCAATCCATTCCATAGGTTCTATGAAGTAAGAGGAACATTGTGTGGGTGTATAATGACCATACGATTGATTACGTCGATGTGGTGAAAAGGCCGACTGACCTGATCCAGCGGTGTGTGTTATCATATGCTCATCAGTAAGTAATGGACATCTAAATGAGTGCATACAAGAGGAAATAGGTAAGCTGATGATCTCTCTCTCTCTCTTTTGTATTGTCTACAAGTAATTACCGGCATTTACGACAACGAATCGATAAAGATTGTGGAGGGGATGTGGCATTATCAGTTGAAGTTATACTAGTCGTATTAGTAGTATTCATATTGCCTAGATGATATATTAATAGTATATGTCAATAAACAGGATTACTATTTCTCTGTTATTAATGAGTTACCATTTCTAGTTTGTTGCATAATAAATCGACGATACTGTGCGTGTTCCTCATTAATGGTATAATCCATTTCTGCAAATAGATTACATTGATCACGGAATCCAGTATTCGGTCTAGAGATCAAATGGTTATTCTACATGATATCAACTATTATAACATCTTCATTCCATTTACTTACAATACAGATGCTCGTGTCTTTTGTACGTAGATCAATGCTTGTTCATAGGATAGTTGTTCCATCTTCATTATGTACGCGATAACAATGGCAGCACTACGTGAAACACCGGCTTGACTGTATTATCATTGTTACTACTTAGATGCTAGCAATAGTTCTATTCCCCTTACCAATGCACTAATACACTTTGATTTCTAGTCAGAGCCTCTTGGATAAAATTACAAGTGGACGGAAGGTGTTGTAGTAGATTAGCCTGTTCCACATCTTGAATCTCAATATTCAAATACGTAATCTAACAACAATAGCAATATTAATAAGTGGCTATTCAATACTATTGTAGCCATATACTAATATGCTTACACCATCGTGACATTGCTCCTCGTCAACATCGACTAGACAACGAACGACATGAGTAATACCCGTTTCTCGTAGCTTGCTAATATTCTGTGCTGTCTCATAACTATTCAATAGTCAGTAGTGTATGACAAGTAGTCTATGAACTTGCACGTCTACTTACTCGCTAATATAAAGCTGATGGTACACTTTAGTTAAGGAATCCGACATGGTAACAAACAAAAAAAAAAGAAAAATATAAAATAAAATATAAAATGTAGATTAGTCACGAGCTGGTAATCCTTTATTACGCAATTGACACACTTCCGGCCAGGGACAATTACATCGACCGCGTTCATTGATCGGTCGCATCGTAAATGAAACACGTACACGACGTGGACGTAATTGGCCATTAGGCAATACATCTGAATGACGTGCACGAATACTATGCTCCCATAGATAGCGTGCATCCTCACGCATTACCAATACTGATCGTGGTGGTAGATCAATAATGAGTGTCGTACGCGATGCCGATGTTGATGATGATGCTAGATTAGACTTGATAGCCGCGGTAGTCGGTCGTAACTCCATCATAATCGGGTTGCCTAAACTAAATGAATAAACGGTGTCGCCGAATGCTTGATGCGAGTCAACATGCGGTGGTATACCCGATCCTGTTGGATAATAGGAGACGGTAAGTTGATTGGGACGTGGCCATACATCAGGTAAACGATCTAGTAGTTGTTCAATACATTCGGGTATATTCTTCTGAGTGTTTCGTACACGATTGGTATCATAATCAAATAGATGACCATAATGTTGCTAATCATGATAGTCGTGTACGAGTATTAATGATTAGAGCGGTATACATCATGCAATATATATATGTTCACTTACCACATATCGTTCTTGTACTTGTGTCCAGTCATTAGTTGCTATCTCATTGTTAGGTGCAAATTCATTCAATAGCATTAGTTCTTCATCGCGTGTAATGTACTCGGTCACTAGTGTGAGTCCTGGTACTTCTTCTATATTAATGGTAGATGTTGTTGTATGCTCGAATGATCGCATTATCACATTGTTTTCGTTTATAATTGGTTTGTCAACTAGTGTATTCGTAGATGCTAGATTGTGTCCAACAGCGTAATCCACAAGAAGTAGCTTGCCCTTTCCCTTGCATAATAATGGACTAATCTTCCCGTCTAATGCTACTCGAGCAGATGTTGCATTCTCTGCCGTATCAAATATAGCGAATGAACATGGCTACACTCGAGATAGTCAATAAATGGTATGCCATATGATCATGCAATGCATTTACCTTGCCTAATGTCATTTGTATTGCCATAAATCCATGATATTGCTTTAGCGTAGCCTCTAGTTCTTCATAGGTCACCGATGCCACACCACCCGATGCTGCATTCAACAGACAGAGTATACGTGTGGGTACATTCGAGATAATGGTCGATATAGGTTGACCGGTATTTGAAGCTAACGAGCAATGAATCTCATTGCGTCGACGTACTAGTTTAGCGTGTAAACGACGCTCCTTTCGTGTCATGCATCTATCTACAACATTGTCACTAGTGTCTGTATCCATTTCCTCGTAGTTAATCGTCTCTTCTAACAGTTACGGTAATAAACGATCTAACGACATGACCAAACAATACGAATGACAAACGAAACAAGTCAGAAAAATACAGTGTTTTTCCATCCAATTTGCGCTGTAAGCCTTTTCTTATTAGGAATAAATAACTCTACACAATTGTTAACACCATTATCATCATAGAAATGCCAATTGATACAGCACGATAATAATAACAATTCAGTATGAGTAATGGATCATTTATTGATAGCAATAACTATCATCATCAATTCTATAAGGTAGATGATACAAGTGTACTAGTATAGTTGGATATTGCCATGTCATGTACTTACAAGTAGTAATAAACTAGTATGATAGATAAATTATGATGATAATGCTTACGGTTAATTGCATAGAGGTAGCAACGAGTGAACAAGGAGAATACACGATAAACAATATAATAAACAGGCAGTAACTAGTAGAATGACTGACTTGTCACGAATGAGCAAGGAAGGAGCAAGGAAGGGTGCATGAACACGTATGCCAGTTTATTTGAAGAAGCAGTGTATGCTTGTAGGTCAATAGAGTATGTATATGGCAGTAAACAAATGAAATACAAATAAAAGCATGACGTAAGGGTGGCATACAAACAGACGACGGAAAAGAGTGGTAAAGTAAAAGGTACATATTACAACGAGAGCAGTAAACGCTTAAACATTGATAAATAAGCAGGACAGTGATAGAAAACAAAGGACTAGAACGAACAATAAACAAATGTACATGGAGTAATGGACGAAATCGCAATGAAAAACATTCCGGCAGTTGTGCAAGTCAGTGTGAATATACCGAATGATAATTCATTGCCGTAATGCAATTCAATTTCATAGGAAGCCATTGCTCATGTGGTTGATATTACTCGATGTAGGAAGGAGGTAGATGGAGCATAGCGAGTGGCTTGACTTGTACATGACGCGTAAGGTATTAGATATTCATGCTGGGCATATGAGGTACTTCTTAATGAGCATGGCGAGGGCGTAAAATGGTCTTATAGGACGCGTAAGGTACTGCTTACAACAGATACTGGACCGCTAGTTATGGATTGCTTATGTTGCACGCTGCATTTATTTATAGATGGTATCCATTTTCATTTTCCAAATGGTCCATGGAGCATTCTTAATGAGTACTTTATTGGCAAATTTTAGCATGGCATCCAAAAACAAATATCCACAACCATGGTTCAGTTCAAATATGGCAGATGACACGCGTACTCTTATGGACTGCATGTGTCACTGTAAGAAGCTTAGAATTTTATCGTTGCATCTACAGCTATAAGTAGGCTATCAAAAGTATCAATAGTTAGCTATCGACAGTAGTGTACACCTTCTCCACTTCGGTTTGTCGTAGTCAAGTTCCTTCATAGAACTACACGCTAAAGCCATTCCATTTAGTATACGAAATACATTGCACCACTCGTTGATATAGATCAGCACAAGTGCGGTTACAAGCATCGAGGATATTGACGACATATCACCAAGTTACTCGACCGGGATAATCATGAAATACAACACGACTTCATTATCTGCCATCACACTATGTGTGTGTATGATGCTATCTCGTCACACAAATGGCATGGATATGCGGGGTACACCATCATCATTCAACAACGGCAACCTGAATCAAATGCCAATGGCAGGACAACCATGGAATCAGCAGCCAAATACAAATATGCAATTTGGAAGTAATAACTGGAATAATGTAGTTGGATCAACGCTTCCAGTACTTCCAAGTAACCCTCAACCACCAGAGGAGATAACTCTAGGTACGACAGTAGATCAAGGGGCTAAGCATATATATATCCATTTTCCTAAGAAGTATAATCCTGAACCGATGCAATGGCAAGCTAGTTCCCACACTCTTCGATTTCACAAGAAAGTCCAGTGGAACAATAAAGATGCTTTTATAGCATGTTACAAAGGAGACGACTACTATGTAAATGCGAAGAGATTCTATGATGTAAGTTACAACTATAATAATTGATATCATTGACTTACACCGTCATTATTATTGCTATCCAGTATGTCGACAGAATAGCTGATCCATTTCAAAAGAGGAAATTAAACACCATTTTATTTAAACGTATAGCTAATGGCCAAACGGCAGACAAGAAAAAGGGGTGCTTAGTATTTGAGCTGCCCCCCAACTATGAAAACTTCCAAACTTTCATTAGGCGAATGTCTACATTTGCCTCGATTAAACAACTACCGAGCATAGTTGCTCGAATTATGGATGGTATGTATATCATTAGAAGCAGCGAGTTGAATAATAATGCTAATCATAACAATACTGTTTAGCTATTACAACCCTTAATGAAATAGGAGTCGTGTACAACAGCATTGTAGCAGATCGTAAGTCATTGCTTTTATTGTATGAATGAATCTAACCACTACCATAATAGATATTTGGATTGCCGAAAATGCTATGGGACGTGTGTATGACATCAAGCTGTTTTACTTTGATCGTTCGATTACCTACGAGGATTTCAAACGATTGAAGGTCAATCCCAATTCCTCACCAACATCTAAGTTAACAGCAATTTATAAGTCTTTTATCATTGATGTTCGCCACACTAGCAAATTTATCGCCTCACTACTTCCCAACTACGAAGCAAAGCTAGTCAAAGACTTTACTCCTGATCCCACTATTACACCTAGTGAGCTTGAGAAACACAACGAGAAACGAAAAGCCTTGGAAGCTTTAATGAAAGAAATGGCAGAAGCTAACCCACCTCTGATGATGATGAACTTCCAACTTACTGCCCAATATAACTTAATAAGTGAAAAGTACGACTAGAGAATAACCTACTTATTACGCTTAGGATTCAATCAAAATGAAATAAACCATTTGTTTGAATGATTTTATATAGTAGAGAGCAAACAAATGCCTATTGATTGGTATAAATGTCAAACATAACCTGATGTCAATAGCAATTGATGTTAAAGGGTTACAGTAAAATACAGAACTTTTCCCTTTGGTTAACGCAGTATCCTTTTGCTTTTACTAATAAATAGTAGTCATGATGATAACATTTACGTATTTAGATGCGGGAGCGATAACCATCAACTGCTAGGACCATGACAACTACTCAATAATAATAGCGATGCGATAATGGTGTTAACAATTGTGCATAGTTATTTATTAATAAACACAAAAGTTAAAGGCTAACAATGTTTTAATTAGTTGGAAAACCTCCTGTATTTTTAGTAACCACATCTTCTAAGTTATTGAATGTATCTAACAGCCATCTATTAGTATAAGAATAACGAGTTGCTTCTTATCTGGTCCATTTAGATGGATACCATTAGTGTCTTCATTGACAACAATAATGCATGATATACCTGAATAATGCATAAGAACAGCAGATTACCTTCCATTCCAATCTATTATCACGTGATAATGACTCGGAATGGTTCCGTGTGATTCCGATATAGCCTATCCATTTGTGACGACATCATTCAATGATTTGGTATGCTACTTGATTGAGCGCAGTACACGAAGGGAATAATAAGGAAGCAATCACGCGTGTACGTGTGTATATACGTTGTACCCCATTCTCAGTATCATCATTACAATTGTTATTGTTACTCTATCGCCGCCACCCTTTCTACTACTTTTATCTTTTTCTTTATCTAGTTGAATAACAAGTGGTATATTTGGCTTGTTGCGTGTCTTTACAGGACTAAGCCTTGATATTATTGCTACTACTGCCTACCATTCTCCCCTTTGGTTATCTACGTTTCTGTGGTATATCTCTATAATATTCCATATCATTCTCGTTATTGCCACTACTACTACGACGCGACTACGCGTATCCCATACACCACCACTCACCCACTCACTAGCTCACTCACTCACCCCTTGACGCCTTTCTTTCTTATTTCCTACTAGCTTTACTACATCTCGTGCCTGTCTACCACTTGTCAACTAGTCAATATGGCCACTACAACTTCGTCTGAAAAGACACCGGCACCACCTTTGGCGCGTAAGTAATTCCATAATGCTACGACATTATCAACCTTATGTATCAACCCTATAGACTAATACTTGCTTTTATATATATATATATATATCATGTATAGCACTACCATTCCATTATCAGTTTATGGCAGGTGCCATTGCTGGTGTATCCGAGATTCTTGTAATGTATCCGCTAGACTGTAAATATCGATATCCATAATTATAAGCAAAGTAGTAGTAGTTGCTTCAGTTAGATCGATACTAATGAATCATTATTGTGATCAATCTATCTATCTGCTATTATTAGTGGTAAAGACTCGTTTCCAATTACAAGTCGGTAAAGGTGGCAAAGATGGATACACCTCCATTATGGATTGTCTTCGTAAAATTGTTCGTCATGAAGGGTAATTCATATAATGATACGCTAATATAAATGATGGATACTGACATGATCATCATCATTATCATTATTACAATAGTCCTGCTGCATTGTATCGTGGTATTCTGCCACCCATTGCCGTAGAAGCACCTAAACGTGCGGTGAAATTCGCTGCCAACGAGCAATACACCGAGATGTATAAGCGTCTATTCGGCATGGACAAGGTAACTCAACCGTTGTCCATTCTAACGGGTATGAGTGCCGGTGCTACCGAGGCATTCCTCGTCGTGTCATTCGAACTGGTGAAGATTCGTTTACAGGATAAGAACAATGTAAGTGATACATCCATTAAACGTATACATTACTCATGTTTATCTATTATCAATTATAGGCTGGCAAATATAAAGGTACCATGGATGCTGTTCAAAAGATTTACGCCGAAGAAGGTAATGATCCAGTAATTATTACTTTTACATATACTTATATCTGTAATATATAGGTGCATCCGCCTTTTTCAAAGGACTTGAATCGTGTTTATGGCGTCACGCCATCTGGAGTGGCGGTTACTTTGGTGTCATTCATGGTGTTCGTGCCTCCTTACCAGAAGCTCATGTAAGTACAAGTAGCATCATGCTCAACTCATTAGAATATCTATTCATCTGGCTTTATGTTCTTGTACTAGACCAAGGAAGGTGTACTATTCCGTAACTTTGTAGCTGGTGCCATTGGTGGTACTGTAGGCACAATGCTAAACACGCCATTCGATGTGATTAAAACGCGTGTACAAGGTCAACTACCAGGTCAACCGGCGAAATACGGTTGGGCATGGCCTGCTCTCGGTACCATTGTCAAGGAGGAAGGATTCGGCGCACTCTACAAAGGATTCACGCCTAAAGTACTACGTCTTGGACCGGGTGGCGGTATTCTACTAGTGGTATTCGATCAAGTGTCATCGTTTATTCGTAAACACTTGCTCTAGATTATACACAACATACGCGTACATGTTTGCTTGTCTTCCCCCCCCACAATCAGCACACTCCTAGCTTTCTCTAATTTCTCACTATAATTGAAATGAATGAAAGTAAAATATTACACTTAATAATACATCATATATCATTGCAAATCATCTAGCATGGATGAATTACGTGTGTTTATTTGTTTATTTATTATATCACCATATCAACAATAACAGAAAAAAAAACACGCAATTTCTAATCAGCCCTATCTTTCTCTCTCTTTCTCTCTCACTCTCTTTCTTTCTTTCTTTCGTTACTCCACTCGTCGAACTTGTAACCATGTCTGACCAGCCAACTTCCACTAGTGACGATGCACCGACATTTAGTGCCATGCCAGCACGTCTACCCTTAAAGAATCCACTAATGAAACTACGAGCTAGTGCACAAACCAGGTAGACAGTAAGAGGAATAACCATAGGACACGCGTTACTAACATTATCTACACTTGCTACAGCGTGTTCTCTAGTCCCTCTGATAATATCATGTCGCCAGCCACCAAGTTAATTACCGCTCAGCGACAGCGTAATCTCATGAAGTACGTGTCTATCAATCATGAATACTTGTAACCTGTAACCAGTTGGATGAACTGATAATGATTGATTAGAACTAAAGGTATCAATTTGACACAACAGCTTAAAGATGCCGTCAACGACGATAGCGATAGTGTCATGAGTTGTACTGATTCTGCCTCGTCATCATCTGCGAATAAGTCACACACTGGTCTTGCCAATACATCAGAAGATGACTCGGATATGATAATGACATTGGCGGAGGATACACCCGAGTCATCAGTGATGATTGAGGCATCAGCTACACTCGAGGAGATGCCTGGCATGGATGTAGGTGATAATGAAGCGAACGAGAATGAACAAACAATCGATGAATCAAGCGATAATGCCTCATTCATCACAGCGCTACCCAAGCGATCATTACGACATCCATCATTGATGAAATTACGCTCTAGTTATAGAGCAAGGTAATCTATACACATACATGTACTATACATGCATAATAGTAATAATCATGAACATGATGTTATAGTGCGGTATCTAGTCCATCAGACAAGTTAATGTCACCGGCATCACAACAATTGCAATTACATCGTCATAGACGTTTACCAAGGTAATTGAACTATTAGAGAAACAAGTACATGCCACTTACTATTCTTATTACTATTATTACTAGATCTAAGGGAACTAGTTTCAATAGTCGTTTAGGTCAAAGTTAACTAATACTTGCGACTTTCTACCATTATCCTATTTCATTCATATTATAGGCGATTCTCTCTATTATTGCTATCATTAT
>JAIXMF010000190.1:0-25205 GCA_025201365.1 Syncephalis plumigaleata | reverse complement strand
ACTATGCCATTATCACTTGTAGTAGTAATGATACTCACCTTCAGAAGATTTTGGCATATCCTTTGGGATAATTTCCGAAACTGGACGCTGGTGCACAACACCGGGTTCCATGGCCATTCCATTGGTTACATGTGCTGCATGGCTACCATTGATGTTAGCGTCGACCTTGCTATTCGAAGTTGCTTCCTTGACTGCTGCCGCCATATCAGAGAACGCGAATGTATCTGACACAGGGCGCTGCATAGACGATGGCTGTGCAGACATGGTGTTGACTAGTTGTGTCCCGCAGCAAGATTCTATACTATTTACACGCTTGTGTAATAGTGTGGTATAACAATAATTATGATGGCAATAGACACCTCTTCCAATAGAGATACCGTGACCGTCAATCGTTTGTGATAGACGACTGTACACGAACCAGTAGTAGTAGTATGCTACTCAAAGTGCTAGTAGTAGTAGTAGTAGAAGTGAGTAGAAGGAGTGAGTAGATATAATACTATGATAGCAGGATGAATAATAGAGTGTAGTAGTAGTAGTAGTAGTAGTATGAAGCTGGATCACCGGATCACAGACTTTGATAGAGTGCAAATAAAAAGAACGACAATCGACGTCGTCTGCAGTGCGTCCAAGGCGGCTAGCGCACGTGCGCAGGCAAATAAATGGTGCGAGAAAGACAATAGAAAGAAGGAGAAAGAAGAGCAGCGACTCTGTTGCCGAGCAAATAATAGCAGTAGCAGTACTATCAGTAGCAGCAGCAGCAACCACACACAGTAAGTCGAAGCAATATATCACCTAATAGCAACAGCTATTAACGTGTCAATCTGCACAGAATATAGTGAAACCTATGGAAACAGTAGCGCGATGATCAAAGCGTGCACACCAACCAATATGTAAAGATGATGAGTGCAATATTGTAAGGGATTGGCTAGTTTTTTGTTGTTAATGGAAGGATAGAAAGAGTGAGTGAGTGTGCGAGAGCGAGAGCGAGAGAGAAACTTGATAAAGCAGGCTGGCTGACAAGCTGACTGACGCGCAGGCAGGCCGTAGTAGTAGTAGTAGTAGTACGAATATGACAATGAGAAACGAAAGAGAGTAGAGAGTAGAGAGTAGAGTGAGATTGTGATTGTGTGAGTGAGTAAGTGGGAGTAAACGAGACGGGACGAGGCGAGACGAGGACAGAAAAAAGAAAGAACGCCGTAACCCAATATTCTTTGTTGTACTAAAGAAAGTGTGGACAGACGTGTGCTGTTGATGAGTGAGTATAAGTGTGAGTGAGTGAGTGAGTGAGTAAGAGTGCGTGCGTGCGTGCAGGATGAGAGATGAAGAAGGAACGAAACGCAAAGCTGGGCGTTTGCGGAATGAAAAAAAGTGTGGCAATAGGATAAGGAAAAGGAGAGAGCAAGAGAGAGCAAGAAAGAGAGCGAGAGGCAAATTAGAATTTGTACACATTTAACAATGATGTGTGTATGAACAATTAATTCTATCCCTCATAGACCAGGGGTACAATTTGTAATTGGCACTGAGACTAATAGTAGTAGTAGTAGTAGCATTAATGGTAGTATTAATCCTGTGAGTGTGAGTGTGAAAATGAACCAGTAGAAAGGAGGTAATCTCATTGGGAAGCGATGCTGGTTGGTCGACTATGCAAGCGTGAGAGTAGCTGAAGTATCTACGAATTCATTGCCATTTGCGTAAACAACAAGATGATTTAATGGATAGAACGCGTGTACGTGTACGATAACCATCAACAGGTTCATAAATCGATTAGTAGATTAGTAGATCTAGATGTAAACAACCTAGTTTCTAATGTATAATGAAGTTTAATAGTAAAAAAAGGCACACATCTACACTCAATTGAAACCATACAAAGGCCATACAGATCCACGTGGATGAGTTCTTTACCCACTTTATTCAACTGAATCAACTGACTAATAAGCATATGTATATATCTAATATATAAAACTACTAGCAATAATGTAATGTATTGCATTGTATTGTATTGTATACTCGTTAATTACAATGTAACAATTCATGAATGCTAATAATAGATCATCTCCATCAGAAGATGAGGATCCGAATTCTTCACATCCATCCAGTTTTATAATTGTTACCATCCCTCTCTTCCTCACTTCCTCTCTTACTTGGCCAGTGTTTTTCTTCCTTTGATCCATCCTTATTGGCGCGTGTATGTGTATATGCGTGTAGGCAGCATTGTGTGTGTATAGATTCCTATTTATACACTTTCTTGCTACTTGATCGTAGTTCCTTCTTACTGCCCTCACTCTCGATTACTCTGTGCCATCCCTTCATTGATCAGTATAGTATTAGTTATTCGGGGTTGAAATCCACCTCTGCTTAAGGTAAGTAAAAGTAACTAATGAGTACATCCTATGTCGCGTTACTTCATAAGCAAGTATCTTTTTGCATCTGTATACTAGCACTCTACACCAATCTACGTGTTTCATACCTTTACCCTATTCTATATCGTATTGACCGTGTTATACGCGTATTCCATCTAGAGTAGACGTGCTAGTATTATATTGGTATTGCTCTCCTTTACAATCACAACATTGCTCCTTTTTCAAAAAAAAACAACTTCTTTGACTTTTCCTCTTTCTTTTCCCTTCTCCTCCTTCAGTTGTGTTGTTCTTCCTCTTCCTCCACACACACACCACCACCACACGCGCATACGCACACACATTTGCGGTTGCCTATCCTTTAATCAGTTTGACATCCCGTTTTCTGTCATCTTTCATCTCACTTCAGTTATTGGTACTATTACTACTACTACTACTACTAATAGTAGCTATAGTGGATTGAATAGTAGTATAACCTAATCCTTGGCTGTTATTCAATCTATTGAGACAACAGTAAAACCACCACCACTACTACTACTCTCTTTCTCTTTCTCTCTTTCTCTCTCTAGGGTAGTAACGCGCGCGTGAGTGTACGCCTACAAATAAGCAACACTACTCTGGAATTGTAGTGTGTGTGCATGTGTGGCCTTGTGGACGGATACCCTAACCTCTAACCTATCACTACTACTATTGCTACTACCACCACTATCACTATCACCATATTGGTAGAGTTAGTCATCGTTTCTTCTTTCCTTTCTTCCTTCTTTCTTTCCTTTCTTCTTTCTTTCGTCTTTTTTAAATTTGCTTGCTCGTTCGCTTACTTGCTCGCTCTTTTTCTCCTTCCTTTTCTCCCCTCCTTCTCTTCCTCTTTTTCTCTCTCTCTCTCTCTTACTTGCCTTGTGGGAGAACTTATCAGTTCCTCATTGTTGTTACGTGTTAAACACTTACCAGGTCGTTTTATTATTATCATTATTACTCCATCTCTATTAGCATACCGATGGCCGACACTGCCAATGTGGATATTGACTCGATCATTGACCGCTTGCTAGAAGGTAAGAAGAAACGAAATCATAACAGAGCTAGCACGGATCTGTACGGTATAAATCATACACATATATACATACACACTTGGTATAACGGGGACTACCGTGTCATAGTCATGCTTCAGTTGGTTGGTCCATAGTGTGACTCAACTGGACTAACTATGATAAATGTATGTATGTATATATGCATATATATTAACGTATTCTTGCTATCTATTGTCACCACTCGGCGCACTATATTCTAGTTCGTGGTAGTCGACCAGGCAAGCAGGTTCAATTGGCGGAACATGAGATCAAAGCTCTATGCGTTCAAGCACGCGAAATCTTCATTAACCAGCCCATCCTACTGGAGCTAGAGGCACCTATAAAAGTCTGTGGTAAGTGAACTAGAAAGACATCATCATGTCTACATATTACACGGTATAGATGGTGGATTGCCATTTTTTCCTTATTCTTTCCACTTTATCTCCCCTATGAAGCAAGCATCTATAACTGTCAAACATAATAAATGCTGATTTCTATGCAATACCTCAACACACACACACACATATATATAGGCGATATTCACGGGCAATACTATGATCTACTTCGATTATTTGAATATGGCGGTTTCCCACCCGAGTCCAACTACCTTTTCCTAGGCGACTACGTGGATCGGGGTAAACAGTCATTGGAGACTATTTGTTTATTATTAGCGTATAAGATCAAATATCCTGAAAACTTTTTTATTCTACGTGGTAACCATGAATGTGCCAGTATTAATCGTATATACGGATTCTACGATGAATGTAAGCATCATAACATTCAATGACGCTCTATTATTTACCTCATTGGATGAGCGTATATCCTGCTTTATCAACAATGCTAACTGACATATCATTGAATTATAGGCAAACGTCGATATAATATTAAATTGTGGAAGACATTTACCGACTGTTTCAACTGCTTGCCTATTGCTGCAATTGTAGATGAAAAAATATTCACCATGCACGGTGGTCTATCCCCCGATCTGCAAAGCATGGATCAAATTCGACGAGTGATGCGTCCCACCGATGTACCCGATACAGGTAAGGAGTCATGATATGCGCGCGCGTGTACACTTGTGAAGATACGCCTATCTGGAAGAAATGAATAACCACGTATACTAATAACGTTTACAGGTTTATTATGCGACCTTCTATGGTCGGATCCCGACAAGGAGATAAGCGGATGGAGCGAGAATGATCGTGGTGTATCATTTACATTTGGACCGGATATCGTGGCACGATTCCTACAAAAACACGATATGGATCTCATTTGCCGAGCTCATCAAGTGGTCGAGGATGGCTACGAGTTCTTCGCTAAACGTCAACTAGTAACACTCTTCTCCGCGCCTAATTACTGCGGTGAATTCGACAATGCCGGTGCAATGATGAGTGTCGACGAGACCTTAATGTGTTCATTCCAAGTATTAAAGCCGGCGGAAAGACGCCACAAGTACAACTACGGCGGACAGGGAACAGGGCGTCCAGTAACACCACCACGCAACAAGAATAAGAAGAAGGATGGACGAGTATCATAATAAAGTAATATCGCTAGTGTCATGTTCCGCCGGACGGTGCCATCTCTCATATCTATCCTATGCGTATACATACACAAATACACATACATACATGCATGCATATATACATACATATATACATACATACATACAGAGAGAAAGAAAGAAAGAGTGAAGAAAAGAGATACACGTTTATTATATCACTATCGCCTATTTACTCTCTCTTTCTCTTTCCTCCTTCTCTCTCTTTCCTTCTTCTCTCCTTCTATCTCTTACCTATCTATCTATCTACCTTCCATCCTTACTTCCTATCTTTCGTTTTTCTTATTTCAATTTCTCGCGTTTCTTATTCAATGACTTTCATTATTTTTGCTCGTTTTCCCCCGTTCTCGTGACTTTCTCTTCTGCCTATTGACGTGTAATAATCAAATGGCAAAGACTAGTAAATATATATGAGGATATACGCATGTGTTATGAGTATGGTTTTGTATGGATGTATACGTCGTGTGCATATATATCTATGTCTATGTGTGTATTTGTGTGTGCATGCTTATATATGGCATAATGCTACGGGTGACGATATTCTGATGATGATGATGACAAGAGCAGTAGCCATAGTAGTAGCAGCAGTATAAGTACCAGTTATTAAGACAACGGATCTATTACTAATCGTTGCACAATAAATCAGTTTGTCAGTTGATGATGATGACCGTTCATTAATGGCTATTCAATTATTATTAATCAAATCCATAGAACATAAAGAATATAAGAAGCAGCAGCAGCAGCATTGTTTATTATATATATTTATCATAATCATAATAATTATAATGTTGTATCCAATTGCATCGTCTCCATACCCGTCTCTAATTGATGCATACGTTGTCGTTCATCGAGGAGATATCGAATTAAATAAGTATTTTCGTTGCATCTATTTCATTAATAAATATTACACGGTTAATCTGATATCCAGTATAAAAAGAGCAATAACACTTACGTTTTAGCTAATGCCTCATGCATACGGGACAATCCCTTCCTTAGTGCTCGCATTGTCGGTTGTAGTCGACTGGCGTGATCACGTAGATACGTGGCGTGTTCATTGAGTAGTGCCACCGACCATACTAAATGGAAATGAAGATGACGCGATCTTTCCAGTTCCTCCGCTATAAATCGTAGTAGACGCTCGAGATATCGTACAGGTAGTGATTTAGCCACGAGTGCCACATCTGCGGGCGGTATCGTCTCGTAAGTGCGACGTATTAACTCGACGTCATTAAGACGAATCGACATGGCCAACGCTTGTAGCCAGGCTTGTTCGCGTAGGGAGGCCAGCACCGACTCGGGCGTTAAATCCATGTCGAGTTCCAACGGATCAAATTGTCCCATATCATCGAGCGAGAATATAACGAGACCATCGGTGGCTGCTGCCGCCCAGCATCGACCCGTAGGCGAGAATCGAACCCATTTCGTACGCATTTCCGGTTTCACCGTACGCAATGATAAATCGCCCGATTGCACGCCCGGTAACGCTTGATCGCGTAGTGTACGCATACCACGACCGCGCCGTTTATTCTCGCGTTTCTCCTCCTCGTCCTCGCTATCGGTCATCACTTCGTTGATGACATCCGTGGAACCGGCCTCGGTCATTCGTTTACTATTGAGCATGGCGCGTACACCATCGTAGGAGAAGTTACGCGATACTTCGAAACGTCTTAACAACGCTCGACTGTCGATATCGTAGAGGCAGACGAATCGACAATTGCCACCGCCTAGTATGCTACGTCCGTCGGCTGTGTAGCAAATACTATTGAAGTAACGATCGGCATCTCGATTAGCGGTGGCTCGTCGATCGGTTTGACGACGTCCCAGGCCGATATCACGACGCACGTCCATGACACCGAGTTGTCGGCCGTGTTCAACGTCCCAGAATGTAATCTCGCCGTTAAGCGTGGTGGCAGCAATATGGCGACCATCAGGGCGATACGCGATGGCCAGCACTTCCGCTTGATGCTGGAACACCTCAACCGCTCGACCTCGTCCGAATACATCCCACGTGCGTACGCTATTGTCCCAGCTGCCCGAGGCAAGTACACTGTCGGTGGGCGAGAATGCCAACGAGCTAACGGGTCCTTCATGTCCGGCGAGTACATCGAGTAGTCGACCCGTTTGCATCGACCACACGTAAATCTCGAACGAGTCACGCGTGCCAGCACAAATAATCTCGCCACTTGGATCGCACGCTAAACTGGTGAATTGCTTCGGTTCGGGTGTCAAGAAAGTGCGGAAATTACGATAGCGAGTCATGTCGTAGGCACGCACGGTACCGTCTAACGAGGCCGATATCACCACTTGACCCTGCTTAACGAATTCAACCGCCGTCACACCAGCAGTATGTTCGGCAAAGGTGATAAAACAGAAACCGGAAGCGGTATTCCATATCTTCACCTTGCCATCCGCACCACCCGTTACAACATGCTGTCCATCGGGTGAAAAGGCAAGTGTATCCATGTCGTAGTAGTGTCCTTGCTGCTTCAACACATACGATTCAGATTGCCATTCCCAAACTAGAAGTTGACCAAGTTTAGTCGATCCGAATGCAAGCCATTCACCGGTATTGTTAACGGCACAAGTATCAATACGATGCTGTGAAATACTAATAATAATAATAATGCTTAATTACTAAATAACTAAGATGTTATATAAAAAGCGACATACCTTAATGTATGGATATTATTGAAGTCAGGCATCTCCCAAATGCCAAATACACCACTGGCAAATCCAACACATAACAATCCATTACGTGGCTGATACGTGGCACAAACAATACGAGCGTAATTCTGTTTGAACGTACGACGCTCGGTAATCTTCCAGTTACGAGCATCTGTAATACGTGCTGCATCTGGATCAACATCATCTCTATTAGCAGTAGCAGCAGTATTGTTACTTTTCTCCTCTTCCTTCTCATCCTCTTCCTCATCCTCCTCATCCTCTTCACTTTCATCATCCTCATATTTATTCTTGTAACGTCTACGCTTCAATTTACATCGCCATGCAAATAGTTGAGCATCACGACTAATTGTGTAAATCTACATGTATGTGTGTATATCACAATTAGTCATTGCATATTATGTGATTACATGATACTATCTATTCATGACATAGTAACTTACCGTTTTCTGATCATTCGAGAAGAAAGCATTAACAATGGCCGCTTTATGTCCAGTAAGTGTTACGGCACCGAATCCTTCAATGGCGTCCAATGAATATAGACGACATGTCATATCCTTTGATCCACTCACGAAAAAGCTAATCATCAATAGTATTCGCTAGTTAGTAATATATTAGTCACCGATCATTACTAGTAGATAGTTACCGTGAATCAGGCGACCATTGAATAGACGTGACATCGTCGAAATGGCCTGGATAGTTCCGATAATGAACAAATGGTGCGAATTCCGGATTTAAACCAGGAGCACGCCATACTTGAATCTGTTTACCGATAGTCACGGCAAAGAATCTAACAACAAGGATAACAAGAATATTAGCAAGTAATTCATAGTTGATTGATCCATGTATAGAGTAGCAATAATGAAGGAAAAACAAATACAAAAATACTTACTTTCCATTAGGACTGAATTGTACATTGCGTACAGGATTTTTAAAGTTGAACTCGCTTAGGAGAACACGTCGTTGAAAGTTGACCAGAATGGCTCGACCCGCTAATTGTTATCATTATTATCATTGTTATTCAATCATTTGATATAGCAAATAATACAATATGAATACTTACATAAATCGATAGCTAATAATAATGCATCATTAGGTGAAAGTGCTATTTGAGCGATATTTTGCTTCGTTTCATATGACAAAGTATACGATTGATTACTGTAGAGTACAGTTGAATAAGCTATATGTTGCACCTTTACAATAACTAGTCAAGCCTCTACTTACTTTACCAAATCGTAGACTGATACTCGATTGCCTACAGGACTCAATAGTGTGCTACCATCTTTCGTAAACACTAGATTGCCTTGTCGATAGACAGTGCCACATAAATTGGCAAACTAGACAATAATCAATAGGTTATTGGCATGCCAACATAGTGACACTAGTATATGTGTCATTTACCTTGTAATTCGTCTTCATTCTCTCTACGAGTACCGTTGTATACTTGATGTGAACGAGTAAAGAATAGCCAAGTAATCGTTAAAAAAGAAGAAAAAAAGAAAAATTCAAAATATATTTGTTAAGATTCGTTGTTACACATTTCATACATTTACATAGTTTGTAAACACGAAATAAACGAATAATTTATAATAGATACTAGACCCTACTGATAATAATGAAGATGAAGATGAAGATGGAATAGTAAACGACAACGACAATTAGTAATGGATGCAAGTAATATTAATTAACTAATTGTATAAGTGTATATGAACAGGTCAATAATGAGATGATTATTTGGCACGGAAGAATTCAGCTGCATTAGAGAGACGACGACGAATATCCAATGATTGTACCGATCTATGTCCTTTACGAGGCGTGCCACCACTATTAGATGGTGTTATTTCAGTGGAACTAGCAAGATTACTACCACGACTGTTTGTCCTAGTGGATGCTGTACTTTTACGACTAGCTCGTTGATCTTCAAATCGTTCGGGTGCCGATGAGACTATTTGCTCGATTGCCTCGTAGTCACTCATCGAGTAGCGTTTCTGATGGCGTTGCTGCCAAATACGCGGCATTTCCGCATCTTGATTACTCATACGCAACTCGTCCAATCGACGAATACGTGTCATTATACCATCAATGAACATGTCGCGCTGTTTCTGCCCACTCATCGTGTATCGTTGACGGATATAAGCACTGGGTGTACGCTGTAATTGCTGTGTAATACGTGAGATATCATCTTCTCGTTGTAGTTGCGGATTCAACCAGTCCTAATAGTAATAATAACAGTTAGCTCATCTATCATCGTCATTCATCGTCATTCATCTTCTTCTACGTCGATCCTGCTTACCTGATCGGTTAAACGAGTTCGATCCATCTTCTCGACTAGGGCGGTGACGCGTGCCAATTGCATACGACGATCCAATGCATTGTCGATAGCCACGCGTTGATCGGCCATTTGCTGACCGCTACGCTCGATGGCGTCAGTTAGTTCAACTAGAGCCGATTGACGTGTGCCACGTAGTTCAACACGTTGGCTGTCCATACGCTTTGATAGGCGTATAATACGTTTGGCCAATTCGATAGCGGCCATCTCTTCCTGTTTATTATTCGATAGAGTGACGCGCTGATCGGCAAATGCATCTCCCGTGATAACTGCCAATCTATCGATATCATTAAGCACCTCGGTGAGTGCTTGACGTGATTCGACCGGTATACTATGCATTGCTTCTACTGCTTGTTTATATTGCGGTAACATATCTGTATCAGATGTAGCTTGCGCTTCATAGAATTCAGTAAACAGGGTGGCTAGCGGTTTCAATTGATCCGGTTTAATACGCAACAAACGAGGATCGGCCGTGTCACTAATGATGGCGGTCGACGATAACACCGATTCAGATGTGTGCAATTTCGTGGCAGGCGATTGCTGTTGCACGAGATGATCGTCCAAATTAACCGTGACCGTATCCATGCTACTTGATACGTGTAAAGGAGGGTGACATGTACCATCATCATCATCATCATCATTCGATTTACTCGGTTCAACTAATTGAAGGAAATCCTCTAATAAGCTGCTACGTGCTGTGTTCTCCGTGTCAGATCTGAATATTTTCGTTAATACTACGCTTGAATCGGCCGTATCATTGGTGTCGATGGCTATATCCGCTAGAGGAGAAGTTGAATTTATATCCAATTCAGACTGAGCTGTTGTTGCTGTTACGCCATGATGATGATCCGAGATTTCATTGCTGGCAAGTATCAAATTGTTTGCTTCTTCATTATCATTATGATACCTAGTAGTTGAGTGTGACTATACGATGACATAACATAACCAAAGTCAATAACTGTAATATTCACTTAATCTACATATCTGCTGCTACTGCTATTGCTGCTGCTATTGCATCAAGCTTGTGATAAATACAGGTAAGCAATGATATGGAACTGGTAATGAGCATCAATAATAGCAGGAAAATGAAACATCCACCTATATCACATTGATTCTTTTGCCGTGCTTGCTCGCTCTCTCTCCCCTTTTTTGAATCCTTTAATGCCGTGCACGCAGATATGCAAACCAACGGGAGAGGGAGGGAGGAAGGGATAGTATTCATATAACATTGGATGTATGTAATAGAAATATCAAAACGCCGACCATAAGAGTTAATATACTTGCCTCAGAATACTCGGGAATGGAAGTTGGCATCTTTTCTTTGAGTGTAATAACGGTCACGGAAAAGGAATGAAATGCCAGATGAAAAGGTAGATGCTAGTCCAGAAAGATGAGTGAGCTGCTCACTACAATAAGAAATGGAACAATAGACGTATATATTAGCAGACCTAGCTGCTGTGAAGGAATGAGCTTATGTGTGAGTGGGCGAGTGCGTGTATTGCGATAAACAAACAATGGAACAAATAACGACTCGGTGCACGCACTTGGCCAAAGCTGTAAAGTGAAATGTTGCAAATAGTCTGAAAGAAGAAGAGGAGTAAAATGACTTCAGCCTAACAAGAGTAAAGACGGTAGATAGAGTAGTAGCAAGAAAGAGTGAGGATAGTTGGATAGAGCTGGTTGGGTGAACGCAATAATTAAATTACTGGTTTTTTTGTAAGAGCAATTGAATGAATAAACAAAGTTGAAAGTGTCAAAAAGAAAGCATGTAAATGATAGTGGGCCATTTGTCACGGATGCACTCGGATTGTTTAGCAATACTATAGACGATGGTCTTTGTCTATTTGATGCTCACTATAAATACAGGGATATAGACATCTAACGATAATTGGAATAAAGCATGCATTCGCTCGTTGATAATAATCGTTTATTTCTATGAAACAAGCAAGTTGGGATATAACGAGAGATGAATGATTTGCTTCATAATAATACGATTGAAACAAATTATTACAATTTCAGTGTTGGCCATTTTAACTTTCTGGAAGAGAGTTGTAATGGTGCATTCAATTATTGCAAGAAGTCCGGTCAGACTATAAGGTAAGATGATCAGAATATCACATAGATTTATTCAATGAATGCTTGAATGATCTTGTAGATATATTTCTTGGTCCAAGGAATAATGACTTGAATGGTATGGACACTAAATGAGGGTCTTGCACCAATCCATTCTTGACTTGAATACCTATAATATCTACTTGATGATGATGTCCTTGTCTTGCTCTGTAATCATAATGGATTAGTATGGCTATGATCATTGTGGATTATTACCTACCGCTTAATGTCACTGTAGAAATATAATAATTCATATGTGATTAGCGCCTCATAGGTAACAACTAGAATGGTAATTTACGTGCTATCGTATAGGAGCATATGCGGGTCATGTGCCATACTATAGTTAGTACCACGTTCATTAAGGTCAGAATAATGACTTACATGCTGTTATACACAAACATACGTGGATCATGAGCCATAGCGTGATTAGTGTATCATTTATTACGATCAAAATAATGACTTACACCCTATCATACAGGAACATAAATGGATCATGAGCCATAGCGTGATTAGTGTATCATTTATTACAACCAGAGTAATGACTTACACCCTATCATACAGGAACATAAATGGATCATGAGCCATAGCGTGGTTAGCACAACCATGCATTGCAATCAGAATGGTAACTTACATGCTAGCATACAGGAACATACGTGGATCATGTGCCATACTATAGTTAGTACCACGTTCATTAAGGTCAGAATAATGACTTACATGCTGTTATACACAAACATACGTGGATCATGAGCCATAGCATGATTAGTGTATCATTTATTACGATCAAAATAATGGCTTACACCCTATCATACAGGAACATAAATGGATCGTATGTTATAATATGGTTAGTGCCTCGCTTGCTGCAGTCAGAATAGTAGCTTACATGCTAACATACAGAAACATACGTAGATCATATGTCATAGTATGGTTAGTGCCTCGCTTGCTGCAGTCATAATAGTAGCTTACATGCTAACATACAGGAGCATATAGGTTACATGGGGTATTGTGGTTAGTGCGCTGCCCATTACAATTATATTATAACCTACATGATCTTGAAATAGTAGTCACATATAATTTTGATGTATACTACTGTTAGCATAGTACTTGTTATGGTTAATAGGATAACTTACCAGCTATTATTAACAAATTAATAGGTATAATAAACATTATAGTGTGATTAACATGTCAAAACAACCATTTGATACACATGAGCTTACGAGCTATCGGTAATTATCGGTAGGCAATGAAATCATAGACTACAATTAGTACATTAATTGATAGGGTCACGGCCAGACATACCACGACGATCCAGGACGGGACTAGCTTCAACGGCGACCAGACTGGTGAGAGCGACAACGGCGACGGCAATAGCGATAACGGCAGAGAACTTCATGTTGATATTGGCCTAGTGGAATGGATAGACAGATAAGTTGACTAGAACAAGAGTAGAAAGTAAAGAGAGTAGAGTAGAAGAGCGAGTATGAAGATGGCAAGTCAAGTGTGTCAAAAAGTACTCGATTTATAGCCGAGATGATGATGGCGGATATTAGTATAGCTGAATGGTCAATTCATTGCTTGTAGATGGTACACCGAACAGATAGTACCAATTAGATGAATGAATGAATGTCTGTCATGTCGTGTAACCGCATGCTCTGTCAATTGTCTGAATCTATACATCATCATCATTTCAGAATACTCCATCAACAATGACGCGTACACCTGTTACAACCATCATAGCTGGTTATATTCTATTGAAATGATTGTATTGAACATCATGTATATGAATATACCTAAATGTAAATCAATCCATATCATTATCATGTTGATAGACAAATGTTAAGGAACAATTTACTAAACGTGTACGATATATGGAAACACATTTGACCTAGTCGATTATTATTATTGTTCATTTCTTTTTGCTCTTTTTGTAATTCAGCAATAATAACACTGCTTCTTTCACGCGATCTATTTATTCTGAGTATCGCTTGACGTCTAGATACGTTTCTATTTGCTTTGTTGTTTAGACGTATGCTATTGTAGACGCGAATAGTGTGTGTGTGTGTGTGTGTTAACACTTCTTCATACAGTACGAGTAGAACGTATATCAGCAGCGGCAATAAATAATATATAGAATTGCTAGTGAATGTGGTCAGCAGTAAAGCATTGTCATTCGGCGATCCTCGCCAATAAGCATTACGGTAGTAGATTACGATCAACACGCTATGAACTATCCGGTAGACTATGTTTCCCCGCTATACAAACCCATGGCTATAGTACACAAATAGTCAGCGATACTGTATCTCGCCAAGAAAATGATATTGCTGCTACATTACCGGGTATTTACTCTATGTGATCGACATTAAATGCAATGAACTAACTGAATATATGCATATATACATATATATCATTTAGAAAAACGTATGAATAAGCTTGGCGTGCAAATGCTGACGACATCACTGTGGAAACAATTGTTCGGTCAGAGGAATCGGAAAGGCGAGGTATTGGATGCTGAAGAATTCGAAGTTGCCAAACGACACTTGCAACAACAAGGTATATGGGAGAAGGTGGGTGAGCCGGTGGATGACACGCCATTTTCATTGCCACCACTGGTTGGATCAACGATCGAGGAGCATATCATGAATGTTGGCGCGGAGCTAGCTCATCCCTACTTGTCAATGGCGAAACTATTTGTCGAGAAGGCTAAACTACCCGAACGACCTGATCGATGGCTATTCAAGTCGGGATGGACGCGTTACACGTCGGATGGACGGGCGACACCAGTGTCATGGCCCTCGGAGGATATAGTCGTGTTTGACGTGGAAACCCTGCCGCGTGAAAGTCATCATGCCGTGTTAGCTTGCGCAGCATCCTCGGAGGCATGGTACGGATGGATATCACCGTGGTTGACTAATGAATCCGATACGAGTGAACACTTGATACCTATGGGCGGTGGACCTGACAAATCGGCACGAGTAATTATCGGACATAACGTGGGGTATGATCGAGCGCGTATTCTTGACGAGTACAGTCTCAAGCCATCGAGTATCGGCTATATCGACACGATGAGTTTGCATGTGGCGGTGAGCGGGTTATGCACTCGACAGCGTAATGGATGGTTGAAATTCTCTAAAGCGGTCGATCAAGGTGACATGGAATACTTGAGGGAACACCACGAGTCGATGAAATACTTTGACGTCAGTTCGGTCAACAGTCTACGCGAGGTGGCACGATTCCATTGTCAAATTGAATTGGACAAGGAGCAGCGTAATATTTTCGTGGAGGGCACGCTATTTGATGTGCAATCGAATTTCCAAGCTTTAATGCATTACTGCGCACTTGATGTCGAGGCAACCTACAACGTTTATTGCGAGGTATTTCCCAAATACCTTAAGAAATGTCCACATCCTGTCGCGTTCTTTGGTATGCTACAGATGGGTAGCTCGTTCCTTACGGTCGACGAGGGCTGGCCCCAGTACATTGCTCGATCCGAGTGCATCTACCAGGAGAGATCGAAGCATGTGGAGTCCAAATTACGTGAATTAGCATTGGAGGCGCTGAACGAGTCGAATCCCATGCAAGATCCATGGCTGAAACAATTGGATTGGACAAGACCCGAATTACGTATGACGAAAGCAAAGTATCGCAAGGATGGTAGCTATGCCAAGAATGGGGAACCACGTCCGGTGGCTCGTCAATTCATGCCGGGCTATCCGTTATGGTATCGCGATCTATGCGATCGAACGACTAAACAACCGAAACTAACGACAAGATCGAGGATCGCTCCCTTACTACTCAAGTTGAAGTGGAATGGCTACCCGTTGTATTACAGTCAGTTGCATGGCTGGACATTTCGAGTACCACGAGACGCCGATTTCAATACCAAATTGACACCGTTGAAATTCCCGCCGAAACCACCACTTGATGACAATAATAATGATAAGGACACTCCATTGTTTCTGTTGCCAGTCGAAGAGGACACACCCCTGGATCCTGAACTAGCCAATGCCGAGTATGAGCCTATTCCCGCCGAGGACACTGATGGTATTTACTATAAGATCCCACACAAAGATGGCGAAGCAGCACGATGCGGCAATCCATTGGCCAAGAATTACATTAGTGCATTCGAGGATGGCACTCTGACCTCGGAGTATCCGTTGGCAAGCGAGGCACTCGCCATGAACGCGTCTTGTTCCTATTGGATTAGTGCACGCGAACGTGTACGTTCACAATTTGTCGTATGGGATAATACGACCGATGTTACAGCCATCGACAACAGTATCATCGCCATTACAAATGAACTAGGATGTCCAAGTGTAGCGGGAAGAATCGATAAATCATCGGACACAACAGCGCCCGACAGTAGTGACACGACACTGACAGTACCTCATGTACGATGTACACCGGCCATTCATTTTGGTACACCCTCTCGTGGTCCAGGCACGGGGAAAGGTATGATTCTACCGCAAATCAGTACTATGGGCACCATTACACGTCGAGCGGTCGAACCCACCTGGATGACGGCGAGTAACGCGAAGAAGAATCGTATTGGATCCGAGTTGAAATCAACGGTACACGCACCACCCGGTTATCGTATTATCGGTGCTGATGTTGACTCCGAGGAACTTTGGATCTCTAGTTTGATCGGTGATGCACAATTTGGTGCACACGGTGCAACCGCCTTCGGGTGGATGACGCTGCAAGGCACGAAATCAGCCGGTACGGATATGCACTCGAAAACAGCGAGTATCCTAGGGATTAATCGGGATCATGCCAAGATATTTAATTACGGACGAATTTACGGTGCCGGTATTAAATTCGCTACACAATTACTAATGCAATTCAATCCGAATATGGACGAGGAAACGGCTCAGCAACGAGCATGGGATTTGTACGCGGCTACCAAAGGTAACAAATGGCACTCTGATACACCATTCGGTAGGGGATTCTGGTTCGGTGGCAGTGAAAGTTACGTATTCAATGCACTCGAGAATATTGCCACCTCGAAATCACCGAAAACACCGGTACTTGGCTGTTCCATTACCGATGCACTTACACCAGAGTATACGGAGAAGCAGGTAAGTTACTCGTTAGGTACATTAGTGTGATTACTAATTATTGTTTTTATTATTTTATTCAGTTTATGACATCGCGTATCAATTGGGTGGTACAGTCATCGGGTGTTGACTATCTACACTTGTTAATCACGGCAATGGCCTATTTGATCAAATGCTACGATATTGATGCTCGATTTATGCTATCAGTTCACGATGAAATACGATATTTAGTAAAGGAGGAGGACAAGTATCGCGCGGCATTGGCCTTGCAAATCAGCAATTTATGGACGCGTGCATTATTTAGTTACAAGCTTGGTATTAATGATCTACCTCAAGTAAGTATGACTGGATAACCTATATGAATGCATAACTGATCTGTTTATGTTGCATTTAGTCTGTAGCATTTTTCTCATGTGTCGATATTGATCATGTTCTACGCAAGGAAGTCGACATGAATTGTGTGACACCGTCCAATCCACATCCAATTGAACCGGGTGAGAAATTAACCATTACAGAGTTACTCGACTTGACAAAGGGCGAGCTTGGGAAGCCACGCTTAGAATTCACCAAGAGATCATCTTTATCGCTGGATAAGCAAGCTACGACTAGATTAAGCGAATATGATAAGAAGCGACATTTAGTTTATTTACAGGCGCAACAATGTGAAACAAAGCCAATGCTCATTAAATGCTTGCAGGATGCAGGCATGATCAAGAAGACCGTTAGATCAAATGACGAACGTAATGACAATGACACGACACACGATACAGATACGAGTGGTGCGAGCATAGCTAGTACAACCATTCTATCGCGAGCGGATATTGTTAGAAAGTCAAAACGAGTTGCACCTCCTTATATTAGGAAGGGCAGAACAAAACAGAATAAGCTACCGCGTTAAGTTGTCGTATACCAAGAAGTAACTATCTATCTATCTATCTATCTATCATTTGTATTCTATTCATTGTTTATGCATTATTTGTTATTTGCTTCAAAAGTACAGGGTTTTCCCCAACTGATTAACAATGTTTGCCTTTAACTTTTGCTCTTTACTAATTATTATCATTGTTATACGCGTGTGCTCAATAATCATTGGCTAATGCTCACATCCAATGAAAACTCACCATGTCAATGAATGCTAATGTCAATGTCCGATGATGCTGTTGTAATGGTTGCGCATACATTAGCTCGTTCGTTCGTTCGTTCATTTATTCACTCAACCGTTCCTCATCTCTTTCTCTAGTCGTTACTATCTTTCTCACCCATCAATTACTGCGAGTGCTGTTACCCTTCTAATTCGGTCGAGTTACAACTATGAACTTTGAAGACATTGAAGATCAAGATGGAATTCGCTTCTCTTGGAACGCGTTTGCCTCGTCGCGTGTGGAGGCCACTCGTATGGTAGTGCCCATATCGTGTATGTATACACCGCTCAAGGATCGTGAGGATATGATGCCTGTATTCTATGAACCAGTTACTTGTAAGCCACCGTGTCGTGCCGTTCTCAATCCTTACTGGTAAGTAGTAACGTCACTTGCTGCTAAGCATACTAGTCCGTGTTAACTAATACTTGTAACCACCACTAGTCAAATCGATGTACGTGGCAAGTTATGGATCTGTCCATTCTGCTTGAATCGTAATCCATTCCCGCCTCACTATGCCGATATCTCGAATACTAATCTACCAGCGGAACTATTGCCAAAATTCACCACCATCGAGTATACGTTACCGCGACCTGCTCAGATCCCACCGGTATTCCTATTTGTCGTTGACACTTGTCTTGATCAAGAGGATCTAAAGGCGTTACGCGACTCATTAGTCGTTAGTCTCAGTCTATTGCCGCCACATGCGTTGGTTGGTCTAGTGACATTTGGCACTATGGTAAGCTACATAGGCGCAATAATACGATAAATGCTAACGAATGAATGAATGAATAATAGGCTCAAGTACACGAGATTGGTTATGGCGAGTGTCCAAAATCATACGTTTTCCGTGGTAGCAAGGAGTACACGTCGAAACAAGTACAGGAAATGCTTGGTTTGTCGGCTGCACCACGAGCTGGTCAACCGGGAATGCAACCTGGTATGCGACCAGGTCAACCAATGCCTCATCATGTGGCAGCCAGTCGGTAAGTGTTAGAATAATGTACAAATAATGACATCAAGCTGATTGACATGAATAATTAGCTTCCTACTTCCTGTACAGCAATGCGAGTTCACGCTAACTTCCATTCTCGAGCAATTGCAAAAAGATCCATGGCCAGTAGCGAATGATAAGCGCCCACAACGTTGCACGGGTGTTGCACTCAACATTGCCATCAGTTTAATGGAGGTAGGAGCATAATAACAGTATTGGTAGTGCATCGATCGTCTAATGCTAATATCTCGAATAGAATACCTTCCCTAACACGGGTGGTCGTATCATGATATTCTGTGGTGGTGCAGCCACTGTTGGACCTGGCACCATTGTCAGCACCGAATTAAGAGAACCAATTCGATCGCATCATGACATTGAAAAGGAATCTGCCAAGCATTATCGCAAGGCAATCAAGGTATGTCGCTTTGTTTTCTTTTATACAATTTATGACAATATTTATGAATGTCAATATCCTATAGTATTACGAGGGACTTGCCAAGCGTGTTACCGAAAGCTCGCACGTTGTCGACATATTCGCCGGCTGTCTCGATCAAGTTGGTCTCGCTGAAATGAAGTCACTCACCAATCAGACCGGTGGTCATCTCGTGTTGTCCGACTCGTTTAACACGGCAATCTTCAAGCAAAGCTTCCAACGAGTATTCCAAAAAGACGCGAATGGCCATTTAGATATGGGTTTCAACGCATCGCTAGATGTTGTGGTAGGCAAAGACACAATATGTGACATGGTTAAGGAGAACATTACTAATAGTCCTATGGTAAACACTTGTCATAGACAACTCGCGAATTAAAGGTGTGCGGTCTAATTGGTCCAGCCGTATCTGCCAACAAGAAGGGAGCGGCAGTGGGCGAGACAGAGATCGGTATTGGCAATACAACCGGTTGGAAGATCTGCGGTATCAATCCAAAGACATCGGTTGCCATGTATTTCGAGGTTGCCGGACAGGGCAATCAACCCGTTCCACCCGGTACACGCGCTATGATTCAGTTTACTACGCATTATCAGCATGCTAGTGGTCAAATGCGACTAAGGGTAACCACTGTGGCACGCAAGTAAGTGAATGAATGAATGAATTAGTGACATGATTTAACTGCGATTCATTCTAGTTGCGTGGAAGGTGGCAGTCAAGAGATACCCGCTTCATTTGATCAAGAGGCAGCGGCAGTACTCATGGCACGTATTGCCGTATTCAAATCGGAATTAGATGATGGTCCCGATGTACTTCGTTGGTTGGATCGTATGCTTATACGATTGGTGAGTAACTATATATATACTATAGGATACATGATGACTTATTATACGATAATATGTTATTAGTGTCAAAAATTCGCCGATCTTCGTAAAGATGATCCCAGTTCATTCCGACTACCACCCAACTTTACCATTTACCCGCAATTCATGTTCCATTTGCGACGTAGTCAATTCTTGCAAGTGTTCAATAATAGTCCGGATGAAACGGCATTCTATCGGTGAGTTATTGCTATAGTCGTGTAATATTATCTTATTAATCTATGTTGATATAGAAACATTCTCAATTCCGAGGATACAAGCAACTCATTAGTAATGATTCAACCAACATTGACATCCTACGGATTCGATGGTCCACCACAACCTGTACTACTCGATTCGGTGAGCATTCGTCCTGATACCATTCTACTGCTCGACACGTTCTTCCATATCCTCATCTTCCACGGTGAGACAGTTGCGCAATGGCGTAAGCTAAACTATCAGGAACAGCCCAATTACGAGAACTTTAAGCAACTGTTGGAATCACCTAAAGCGGATGCTCAAGAATTGTTATCAGAACGCTTCCCAATTCCTCGTTATATTGTATGTGATCAACATGGTTCACAGGCACGTTTCCTGCTAAGTAAGCTGAATCCATCCACTACTCACATGAGCGGTGGTCAGTATGGACAACCAGCTGGTCAGGCCATCTTTACGGATGATGTTAGCTTACAAGTGTTTATGGATCACTTGAAGAAATTGGCCGTATCTGGCTCATCTTAATTAACAGGTTGAACATTAATCAGGATAATAAAGATCGACATTTATTACTCGCTAGTCTTCTTCGTGGATTTACATTCTTGTAGCAGATTGATTGGAATTAATGAATTAATATGGTTCAAGTAAACGGATAATGGGCAGTATGACTGATTATTACACCATGATAATGGTAATAGATGTCCATTATAGAGAATACGTATAAAGTAATTGGATGTAGATGTGTCATCGTGATCATCATCATTATGAAGATACGAGTCAGATTGCCAAACTTCAAACAGTAAATTGGATGCCTAATCATTGATGATGATAGTAAGCTAGTTGTATACCGGAATAGACGATCACTTATATACAACAATTAACTTACATAAGGTGGCCATCGTAGATCTGACACGTTCAACGCACCAATAAGACCGTAAATAGTACTGTCGTGTCCAGAGAATAACTCGAAATGCGGTATTGATCCCATTGTCGAGTTGCTTGTCGCCAATGAATGAATGGCAGTGGTGAGATGATCACGTAGCTCACCGAGGAAATATCCCATTCGAAGTCGAGTATACTCGGCTGCTTCCGCTGATTCCTGACTATTCCATAGTAGTGCGTATGATTCACTAGTACCTACGAGCAAGGCCTCAACGTCACCCTTCGTGATACAACCATGTTGGTCATGACATGGTAATGGTTTTTCATGACAGATTCGCGTATACAGTGGATCCATATACTCGATAAAGTATCGTACATCATTCTGGTAGGATGGCATATGTTTCGTACCTAATATCTGCTCTAAACGATGACGTAATGACTGGTATTGCTCAAGCATATCTACATGTGTCTTTGATGTAGTGCGTAGTTGTAGAGCAAGTTCAAGTGCTCGTGGACAACTCGACGTTTGTCCCCACATCGTTTCGGCGACACTTGGATACACGCTAATGGGAACCAGTTGCGATTCAGTGTCACGCTTAGTTGTCGGCCATAATCCACGAAGTAAAGCGGATGCCGAGGCAAGTGTACGCTGCGTGTCCGTACTACGCACACGAACCGATGAGTTCAGCCATGATTGACTAGTTAGTTGATCGGGTAGCACCTTCAATTGATCGATATAAATGTCACGTAAATGTCTGCCTAGCATCTCATGTTGTCGTATTCCCTTACGCGTCAATTGACCAAGGGCACAAGTACCCGATGACCATATGGCATGAGGATAGGCTTTCTTCGACGGTACGGTAACTCGTCGTATGTAGCCAGTGGTCACTCGATGATCCTTGTCATTACTATCGTTATCTAACGATATAATGGCTTCTTCAGCGTCGTTACACTGCCAGTCCACTTGTTCATAAGGGAATATACCAAGTAGAGGGGCACGATCCCCATGACGTGTAACCAATTGGATATGCACTAGTTGAGCATTACTCTAGAGATAGAGTAGACGAGTTACCATTAGATAGTGATTGATGTATTGCTATGTGATTTAACGTTCTCTTACGGGCACTGTATAGTTGGACCAAGTGGGAACACCAGCCTGACATAGAGAATAATCGGTGCGATGCTTAGACGACCATAAGTCTGAGATGTACGGTGCAGTTGGCTGATTTGATAGTAAAAATGAACTGTATAATGCAAGCAGTACTACAACACTGGTAGTTATCACTAACCAAATGGAATAGGAACCTGATATGGACAGCATGTTCAAGTTGAGTTAGGTGAACGAGCAAGTAAATAAACGAACAAGTAAATAATTTCAATGACGTTCGTATGCTTAACATTTCTAATTCATGTTACACTTGTAGTTTTTATTATAAACTGTTATCATCGTGTTGCTAATCAGTTGTTGATTTATTTCCAATGATACGCGATCACATTAAACAAGCAGAGCATAGGCATGAGTGTGTCTACGGTTTAATCGATTGTCATGACAATTTTACCACGACTTTGATTGCTCTCCATGTAGAGATGAGCATCAATGACTTGTCGCCATGAAAAGACTCGATCAACATTATGCTTGAGACTGCCATCAACGATATGTGGTAGAATTTGACTGCTGAATAAATCACGCAATTCACACTGGTAGGATAGAGAGCGTGAGCGTAATGTGGTTCCTTCAAGCTATGAATGACAAGTTAATTGTTATGCAATCAATGATATATATATAGTATACTAGTATTGCTACTTACTCTTAATCGTTTACGTAAAAGTGGAGCAATATCAAAATCGGCTATTTTAGTGCCTAATCGATATATTATCATCATTGCTTTAGTGTATTCCATCAAGTGTTACGAATGATGATAATCAATTTACCTGACATGAAGGCCAATAGAACTAGACGTCCATCGAGGGCTAACAATTGAATATTGTCATTCCAATAGTTGGCACCTATCATGTCAATGACAAGATTGACACCTCGACCATCTGTCAAATCCATGATCTAAATGAATAATGAGCATGTGTATGATGAATAATGAACATAGGTTCATCCAATGAATACCTTGGATAGGAATGACTCTGTCTTGTAGTTGATGGCGTGAGTAGCGCCTAGACTTTTACAAAACTCCATCTTCTCCTCTGATCCACACGTGACAATAATGCGTCGTCTGCAATATCGAACAATGCTCATCGTTATAATACATTTGATAGTTGATTAGACTGTAAACTTACGCTTTAGCTAGCTTGGCTATTTGTATCGCTGCCATTCCTACACCGCTGGCACCAGCATGAATAAGCACATCTTGTTCCGGTTGTAGGCCACCGATAAAATGTAAAGCTTGATAAGCGGTATACCATACCTTGATTTATATATTATAGTAGTAGTAATTGTTAATACCAATAATGCTTATCGAATAGTTATGCTGCTACACTTACCTCTGGTAAACTTGCCGCTTCTTCAAATGACAATGACTCGGGTATTACGATAGCTGCTGCCTCATCAATAACACAATACTAGTGATAGATCATTAGTCAAATGCATACTAAAGAGCTAGTAGAGGGAATAGTAATATAAGCTACCTGAGCATAGGCACCACCTAGCATTAGACCAAAGACTCGATCGCCTGGTTTGAACTTTGTCACTAGCATGCATCATTCTTCTTAGTATCGATGATAATGACCGTAAACATTGTTTACATCATCGCTATTTGCAATGGTTGTGATTACCTTGTGATCCACATGTATCAACAATACCAGCCATCTCCACACCTAGAATGGGACTAGCCTGTGGAGGCACTGGATACTTGCCATGTCGTTGCAATATATCCATTCGATTAAGTGCACATGCTTTAACGCGAACTAATAGTTCGTTGTCACGAGGTGTCGGTTTATCCGTCGATCCAATGTAAAGCTGGCTAGCATCACCTATATACAAGTATATATACATACATATATATTAGCCATGAGTATTTGTATTCCATCAATATCGATTGATATATTACCTGGTTGTTTAACAAGAACAGCCTCCATGTTTGATAGTAACAATCGTAGTAGTAGTAGTAGTAGCAGTATCAGGAAAAGGAATCACCAAAAGAGTGAGTGGAAAGAGTAAAGAAGTTGGCCACTTGATACAAATGAAATGACACTGAACGATGATTTATACGAGTTATGTATTACTCACTTGCTTAGTAATATTCAATGATTAATGATGTCATGCAATAATGCAAGATCAATATTCTATTATGAATCATATCTTATTCATATAGTACATTTATTACTACTAATATACACTGTTGTTGTTAGCTAGACAAACAAGGCCAATGTCATATAGCATTACAGATGACGTCAACATCATTAGAAACAATGCCAATTATGGTGCTATCTGTTGTGTATATCAATATTAAAAATGAATACACACACAAGCATTTCAATTTTTCTTATTATTTGCTACAGCTTATTTATATCAGAAAGCG